>JANHJO010010526.1:105472-117156 GCA_032468235.1 Pseudoxyrhopus heterurus
CTCACTCTGTTACACGGCACTAAGGATTCGAACTGCCGAACTGACCTTTCTAATTGACAAGCTCAGCGTCTTACCCACTGAGCCACTGCATCCCTTTTAAGGCCCTTAGGAATGCCAAAAGGGTAGAGGCAGATCTCACCTCGAGGGATATGTTCCAGAGGTCTTTTCTTTTCTTTGAGTCACTTTTTTTCTCTTCTTTCTCTCCCTCCCTCTCTCAATAGAAAAATCCCCCCCCTCTCTCTCTATATATATATATAGGCTGTTCTTTCTTTGAATTTGCCTTTATTCTTTTTTCTCTCTGCTTTATTCTTCTGCTCTACATGTCTGTTCATATTTGCTTCCAGTCAAGACACTAGTTGAGATTTTTAATCACTGTAACTGTCTAAGGAAACTGAGATCCCTGAAAGTCCCACCTCTGCTTTGCCATCACCAGTCACATCTGTGAAGGGAGTATTCCACACTTTGCACCTGTGATTGTGGAACTTGGAAAGTAACTTTAAAGAAACAATATAAAGGAACATTTTGCTTTTGATATCATTTTGGAAGTGAAACTTGGGACAACACATTCAATATTGCTATTTAAAAGATTGAAGCCAGGTGCAGGACAGTTAAATTGGTTCAAACAGAACAAGAACCAACCTGCATAGAGCTCAAATATCAACTTGTCCTAATTAGGTTTTAAATTCCAAAATATATTGATAAAAAGAATAGGAAGTCTAAGCAATTTTAAAATTACACTGAAGCATTTCAAGTTGAACACAGTCTTCTGCCTGTTTTAGTCTTACATGGTAAATGTTTATTTGGATATTTTGCAGGGCATTTTCATAACTGTGCTCTGCTGGCTAGTAGACAGTTCTCCCTTTTCACAAGTTTCCACTTTCCATCCCACCAGTATCAGGAGGGCCAGCACCTTCTGGGAATTTCAGCTGGTGCTGATGGTGACTCAACCTCTCCTGGAGCCAATACTACATTAGGAACTTCAGTACATCTGCCACCAGAAGAAGGAGCAGTGGGAGATGACAGTGTCCTTTGGGGAGGGAACATAAAATCCTGATATTCATGTGAATTGCAGATGCAATTCTGGCATTAAAATATACATTGGACTATTGCTCATCAAACAGGATGTGAGGTTAAAACTTTTTCAGGACTAACTGGAGACATCAGGGATTAACCTGAGGACTTCTTTCCTACAAAGTATGTACTGTATCACTGAGCTACAGTACATTTCTCTTAAAAGTATCTACTGGAGGCGTAAATTAATCCAGTTTATTTGGACAATAAGCAGCCATATCCATTTACCTTTTGCTTATTTTTTCTCTCATTTTTCATAATTCTTATTCAGTTTAAAATGTGTTATGACCAGAACCCACTGTGCCTGCTTACATTCCTTTGATAATCCATTCCGTCTTACAACTGTTTTATAAAATGAACAGTTTATTGAGCCATAGCTGTGGTCAGAGCTGTTTCTCAAAGGTTCTGTTCCTATGGGCCTTTGCAGGCTTTGAGGGAGGGGTGAATGTTTGGTCAAAGCTTTCACTGTATATTTTAAGGCTGAAGTTATGCTCCTTGAGAATTTCCTCATCTGCACAATAATTAGGAAGTCTTTAGTGATAAAGCACAGCATGTTCTCTTTGCATTAATAAGTCCATTTGGTCTAATATATGTAATGGGAAGAGCATTGCCAATGCCTTTGCTTGGTAGGGCTGCAAGATAGTTTGCAATTTGTATTCTGTCTCTCCAGCTGATGCTGGTGTTAATTCCTAATACAGTTGCTTACTGAGTTGTAAAATTTGTTGTTGTTGTTTTTCAGTTGCCAAATCTGTGACCCCTTGGACCACAGCACACCAAACCCCCTCCATCCTTCACTGTCTCCTGGTGTTTGCCCAAATTCATGTTAGTGGGATACTATCTAACCATCTCATTCTATGCCGTCCCCTTCTCCTTTTGTCTTCAATCTTTTCCCAACATCAGGGTCTTTTCCAATTCTCTTCTCATTTTGGTGGCCAAAGTATTTGAACTTCAGCTTTAGTCTCTGTTCCCTCCAAAGAACAGTCAGGATTTATTTCCTTTAGGCTGATCAATATGATCTCCTTGCAGTCCAAGGGACTTTCAAGAGTCTTCTCCAACACCACAATTTGAAATCACCAGTTCTTTAGTGTCAGCTTTCATTATGCACAACTCTCACCACCATATTGTCAACTTCAAACCGAACCTGGCAGAAGCCATTTTGTTGGTTCTCAGTTGCCACACAGTATGGGAGAGGGGAAGGAGGCTGGAATGCATTGCCAGACACAACACCACTGTCAATCCTGCAGTTGGCCAAACTGTGGCCATTTTATTTTGGTAGTTTTCTCTAGGGAGATTTTTCTTCTCATGGCTTCAGGGCTGACACTGAAGGGGCCAGGGAGGGAGGTGTAGAGATAGCTGGCATGTTGTAGCCTAAATAAAATTCTTTCCCCTAGGAATCAATGACATTGATGCAGTTATTTGAAAGGTGGAGACTGAGGTCACCTAGGAACTGGACTGTATGCTGATTGAACCATCTGACTGGAGACTGTGGGGGGGGGAGTAACAAAGTTTTACTTTTAATTGGGTGTAAAACTGGCAGGAACTTAGAGCCGGTTTTCCACCAGGAACGTGCCAATTTGATATGTCCCAATAAAATGTTCTTTGAGGAACTTGAGGAAACTGCCTCTGAGTTCTTATTGAATGGGATGTATTACTTGGAATCCTGACAACCACTCTATCAATGTCAGCAATATGCTGACATTGTAAACCGCTTAGAGAGGGTTGCAAGCCCTGATAGGCGGTATATAAATACAGTGCTATTGCTATTGCTATCTCTTGGGAAGTAAGGTCATCTCCACAGGTGTCAGATGAGAACAGAGAGGAGTGCCTAGAGAGCCCGCCAATGAACCTAATTGCACAATGTGACCTGTGACACTGGGGAGGGGATCATTGACTATTTTAACTATACTGAAACTGCAGGAAATACTCAGAGCTGGTTTTACATTTACATTTAATTGTGCCAATATGACATGCCTAATAATGAAGTTCTTTGAGAGAGATTTGGGTCTAACTTGCTTGGGCTCGTTAGTTGGAACCTTAACACATACATTACTACTGGGAAAATCATAGCTTTGACTATATGAATATCTGCCAGCAAGGTGATGCCTCTGCTTTTTAAAATGCTGTCTAGGTTTGCCATAGCTTTCCTTCCAAGGAACAAGCATCTTTTAATTTAATTGCTGCACTCACCTTCTGCAATTTTGGTTTTGGCATGCATTAAAAATGCAAATGTTTTGTTTATGACCAACATTTAAAACTGAATTAAATTTTTTAGAAAGATTTGCCCTCATACCCATGAACATTAAACCAAAGTTAGGATAGGAATTGAAAGTTCTCAGAAAGTCCAGAATCTAATCTTTCTAGCCTGTCTTTGGAATAAAGATCCTTCCACTTCTGCTTGAATACCCTGAATAGCTGGAACATAAAGCAGCTTTCAGTTTTGTCTACATAATGTATTAATATATAATTTGAAAAATGGGGTAGAAAATTTATTTGATATTTAATATTCTACTGTTCTCCAGTCCCTTTTCAAATTGGTAATATTTGTGTTTCAATGACTGTGTTTATTAGCTTTTTTTACCACATTATTCCATTTCGTCACCCTCGGCCCTTTTGGAATGGTTGTATATGAGGGGGGGAAACCCTGTAAAAGCCTTTTCTCTGAACAATTCCATGTTACCAGCAGATGGTTCTCATTTAGCAAGGCTGAGATGGAGCAGTGTTCATTCCAAATAAAAAACATCTCCCTAAAAATCAAGGAGTCCAATGAGAGATGATGTCCTCAGTATGTCTTTCAGCCAATGCTGGTACAAAAAGATGCATTCATCAGGAGGCCTTCTTACATACACTAGTTGGAGCAGAAGACCTGTTCCATCTGATTTCTAAAATTCCACTTAAGATTCTGGGTATGCGAGCGTTTAGGTCAGGGATTTCTGGGGTCACCTTTAATCAGAAAAAAAGTGCAAACAACATGTATTCAGAGCTTGGGTCATTTTAAAGTCTAATCAAGTGTAATATTTCCCCAGATGTGCCCTCATAAATAGGAAAACTAAGACCGAGCCCTGTGAATAATGATCTAAAGCCAACAGACAAGTTATAACCATTTCTAGGTTAAGGGTGAGGCTATGAAATTTTAATTTATGTTGTCATCCCTGAATAAGACAGTGTTATTCTCATTCTTGGCTTAGGTTGGGGAATATTAAAAACAGTCATAATCCTGAACCCTAGCCAATAGTTACCTAGTTCGGTAGGATAATTGTTCTGGAGGGATTAACCATGAATTTCACACATTTGGTAGGGTATAGAATTCTTTTCCAGTGCATGTCCTTTGAAGTTAAGCCAATTAATTTGTCAAAAGATGTGCTACCTTGATATTTGATGCCAATTCTTCAATTCTGAAACCCAGTGTGGGGTTTATCAGTTGAAACAACCCTAACATTGTTAAGGTGAGTTTCAATTTGTTCTGATACATAGTTTTTGTATACTCCCTCTTTTAACGTTTTATCTCCACACAAAATACATAGAAAATTCAATATGTCTCTTTTCTTTAGTTCCTGGATACCTGTCCAAACAAGTTTATGTTTATGTACCTCTAGTTAAGCTACCGTCATGTCCTAAGAGCAAAATTATATATTCCCTTTGACAGTCTGTTCTTGTGAGATGCTGTGCTAAAAACCGACAAATGTCTTACTTAGTGGAGACATGGTTGCAGCTCTAGGACATGAAGTCATTATTGCTCAGCAATAACAGGTCCTTGAACCTAGAAGAAGCATGGCCTTAATAATTTTGCCGTTAGAGAGGATGCATTTTTAGGGATGAGCAACAGATGCTGTATTAGGTCTGACTCTGCTATAACTCTTTAAATAAGTATATGATTAAGCCTAACTTGACTGTTTTGAAAGACACCTAATAATACCACATTAATACCAGAAAACAAAACCCTGGTCTTTATTTTTCTCTGCTTGTTATAATGGAAAAATAAAGAAATATTTATGACACTAAGGTATAAAACTTGGAAGTTCACTTCTTTTAAGTGAACGCAGTAGGCCAAATTTCAGGCAAATTATGAGCAAGGAAAATTGTGCCAGGAACCTTTACATTTCAATTCTAAAACTTTTATGAACTGTTTCTAGCCAGGATTAGATGACATTTTCAGGCCTAGCTGACTTTCAATTAGATAACTTAATTCTATCATCTTCATGGCATCCTCAGCTGAGGCAATAGCTGAAGCAACTTAAAGTAGATTTAAAATGGTGTTTTCCCTCTTCTCCTAATATTGGTTTTAAGAGGGCTTCAATCTAGAATGTTTTACAATGGTGTGGTTGCTAAAGCAGGCAGGAATGGCATCAGCCCAACTTCTGTTGGTCATTTGTGCCTGCTCAAATATGCCTCTGGCTTCCGATCACTGGCAACTCTTGGGTTGTTTATCTGTTTTCTAAAATACAATTAGTTGGATCAAAATGGCACTTCTGTTTGCAAAAGTGCATGAGATATAGCAAGGTTGAGATATTCTTTCATTTCATCTTCCTCCTTTAACCCACTATATAGCTAGAGGACCTTTGAATCACAGAAAAAAAGAAATAAGCAAAGTATAAACTTCTCTTTCTCTAATGGAAATGTCCCATGAACAGCACTCTGGACTGACTCAGTATTAAGTGTGTTGCAGATAATTTCCTTTCAGACTCTGAACAAAACAAAACAAAAGATGTTTCTTGATTTCATTTATTTTAATATATGTGTTCACTCTGCCAGCAGACAATGCTCATCTAATGGGAGAAGGCTGGCTAGTTAGACCCCTGCAATTTTCATTATCTTTCCAAAAAGTCCAATTCCTTCACTTTAGAGATCACATTTTACATTCTTGAACACTTCAACACAAAAGTTATATGCAACTTCCTCTAATTATCCTTAGATCAAAAATTTCCCCAATGTATTTTAAATTATTTTTTTAATCTTTCTAAGAAGGAATGCAAAAGTAAGCCACAAAAAAGGCAGTAACCCCCTTCCCCCATTATTTGTAACATTTTGTCATTAATGTGTTGATTAAAGCAAATATTATAACCTCAGGGTAGCAGCCAACCCTAATGTGGATCTATCAATTCAATTTTTTTAAATCTAATTACATTTTGCTCACATCATAAGAAATGCAAAGGAAATTCCTCTTTGTTGTGGTTTGGATTTCCTCATCTTGTGTAAATCTGCTCCCAATTTAGAAATACACATTAGGTTCTGCTCTCAAATTTTCATTACATCTTGTTTTCTTCTTTGGATTTAGAAAACATTTTTAAATTGACCATGAGGCAAAATGGCTGGAGAAATACAGCCATTTGGAATATATTGTAAAAACAGTATTTGGTTTATAATTTGCAATGAATAACTTAAGGAAAAGGATTGTGCTTAGCTTCTGTAAAAAAAAAAAGAGGGCGGAAGGGAAATATAAATAAAATTGCCAGTTGTCTTATGTCTTTAATGATGGAATTAGAATCCAGTGGGGGGGGGGGTGTTTCTGTGTATCCCACCACAAGTTGGGAACTGGAAGCAAGAAAATGTGCTTAAAATGGCAAAAAATAATAATGATGGGTATGATAAAAACGAATAAAATAATACACAATGTGAGGAGAATTGCTTTCTTTCAAAGCACAGAGTCATCTAAAGAAGCTGAGTAAAGAAAATTCAGAAGAGTTAAAAGGAATCTTTTTCACAGAAAAGTTATGTTATCGGGTCTGTTGGTGAGCAATATGATAACAGCCAATAGCTCTAATGTGAGATTAAATACTCGTGGCAAATAAGGCACTACAATTTAATTATCTAACAATTTTCCTTGGTACCCACTCCCGTGGTGTCTGTGTGAAGGAGGCAAAGGATGTCAGATTGACAGAAGCAATATTGTGTCATTGTGATGCAAGTCCTGCCCCTTTTATACACTTATTGCAACTGATCTTCTCTCAACCATTTCAGGGCTGACCAAAAGAGAAACCAAAATGTTCAGAGGTTTGAATTATACTTGGAATGCAACAGGTTTTTGGTCATGGAAAGAAACAGGAGATGTCAATATTGAGCTTTGTACTGGAAACTGCTGGCATCATCAGAATAATTGATACATTTTGTGTAAAAGAAACCTTGGGCTAGCATAGCAACATGAATGACCTCTTAAGACTTTCAGATTTTGCCAGGGAACAATCTCATTGCAAATCAATAACATCTATGAGCAGCCCTATTTTTAATCTGAATATCTCAATGACACAATCACTTTGACCTCCCTGATTGGCTACGTGATGTCCTCATTGTTTTTACAGACAACTTTTTTTTAAAAAACAGTGCCACATCTACAACCAACTGCGATTTTGAAGACCAGTGATGTAGCATACATGTAAAAGATAGGAAAGTTGATTTTATGAGTTTCATCCTTTAAATCATTATTGTTTTTAAAAAGAAACAGGTAAAAAGAAACTGAGCAAGTATTTATGATTCTGTACAAATGATTTGCAGTGGCACTTTATTCATGGCAGTGCCTTAAGAAAAGTATTGTATCTCAAAATATCAAGATGATTGTGTTTTCCCCTCTCCCAGGTGTGGCCATCTCAAGGTTTCCCCAAGTCATCTGTGCACACACACACACACACACATCTCTGCCTGAATTAGCATTAAGGCAAAGCACCAATTACTTTGTTTCACCACCAAGGAAACAAAGGAAAGGTGAACCAAAAGGAAGGAATATATAGATGTATTTATTAAATTCTAGCAGTTTATCAGTGGTTTACAGTACAATTATTAAACCAATGTTAAAATCAGTATAATTAGCAATGAAAGACCTGTTTAAAAAAAATGAGTGAGCATCCTCAGATTAACAGGAAATTCATTCCAAAAGCTGTAAGGAAAGGATCAATCCTAAATGGTTATGAAATTAATTTGCAGGAACAAGAGATTAACATCCTCAGAAGGTCACCAGTGGAAGGAGGGTTATGTAGAACACATTACTTGGGCAAATTGGGCCCAACCCATAGTAACCTTTAAAGGTAAATAACAAACACTTCATATCTGAAAGCAAAGTGGCAATTAACATAGGACTTCTGGCACAGGTGGAGTGAAGTCACTTGAGTTTTTCCAAACAACAATTAACTAATATTTGCTTGAGTCCTACCAGCTTCTTTACTTCTTATCCATCTACCTAGCTTACAGATTTAGTCAAAATGCCTACTGCACGAATAGCTTAGTAGTACATGGGCTGACTAGAATGAATAATGAAACAACAATAAGAAAATAGACATTTGTCTTCTCTTGGTTGTTTAATAAGGCTTCTCCTAGGTTGCTTACATATATGAAATATTAGAATATTTTATTTGTGGAAGGGAGAAGTCCAGGGAACAAAGGGGACAATAAGTCCAAGTACCACTTGGCTGGCACTGGCCCAAAAGCAGCACCCATTTCTCCAAGCATTTCCTGGCATTTATTTAGGGAGGCCAGCATCACAGAGATCAACAACCCAGGAGGGCTTTTGACAGAGAAAGAAAACTAAGTTGTTCTGTTTGTTGAATGCCTTTCACATATGCTTTTGGTTAAGAAAAATACAATAAGATATTGGGACAGTGAGCACAGTTTACATCAGTCATTTACTGTAATCAGTCTAATGTTTCAGGCATCAATGAAGTTAACTTGTTTGCATTCAATGTTGAAGTAATTACTCCCTAATTACCTCAATTTGTTTTCTTAAAAAAAAAATAAGCCAATGCAATAAACCTTTCACTCTCTACATTGAAGGAATTTTTTTTGACACGTTTTAATATAAGTTGCTCTAACTGCATAAAACCCAAATGTAAATATATCAGGTGTATTTCTAAATTGCCTTTGTCAAGGAGTAACCAGCACTAATCTGTCCTTCCTGGCAGACTATAAAGAGGCAAACATCTTTGGGAAATGCCAAGTTGAGTCATCTGCCAGATTTAGATATCTTTAATTTGTTTCTTCTAGCACAAGAAATCTGTCAGCAGTCTTATATTTTCCTCCTCCTGTTTGCTCATGTATTTTAAAACTCATTTAACCTCATTCTGTCCTAGTGATATTTTAATTTCAGTGCAGTTCAAGCTTGACAATCATGATAAAGCTAAAAAAATATTTACAATTGATTGAAATTTCATTCCTGATCAGCTCTGATCACCCAGAACTGCCTAGCTAAAACTTTTGTACCCTTTGGGAGCCTGGAAATTGAATACTGATGTCTCTTTCTTCCTCTGACTCTACAAAACTACTTTGCTTTTGTTCTTATTTCCATTTTACACTCTCTTTTAAGTACACAGCCATATACAACTATAGGTACAACATTTCGAAATGTTGAAATGAATAATTCCTAAAGCAATTTGTGACAATAGAATTATATCTCTGCTTATTCTGTTAATCTGTGTGTCTCATATTAATCTGGATGCCACAATTCACACAACGATCTGCAACAAGTGTTACTAGGAACATGTGTAGTGTGAAATTATCACTAATGGAAATCCAATATTTGTCAATCTCTAATACATATTAAAATTCACAATTGGTTACTTAGATGATTGTATCAAATATTAGACTATTCCATAAATTAGGTCTTCAATCTTTGTTGCTCATTTAAAAAACAGGTATAATATTTTGTGGAAACAGAATATGCATCTGCTGATCTGTTAAGAATCAAGTAAACATATAAAGTTATATATGAGCCACAAACAACAAAAACACTTTTTGGAGCACACTATATTTTTAATCTAAACAGTTTAAATTCAAAGTTTAGCATTATAAAAAAAGTATCAAATTCTAAGTGACAAAAGTTTTTTTTTTTTAAGACAAAAATTCCTATGCATTCTGGTTATCTTCTTTTCATACTCAAATGTCTGGATAAAAACCCATTTTATATTGCTCAAATTGAATCTGACTAAAGCCGTCTAATCACACATTATTAGGCAATTTATAAATGCAGATATAAATACAATATAGAGATCAAATAAAAAAACAACCACCAAAAACTATACTACATATTATCGAGCAAAACTTCTGTTAATGAATTGAAAAGAATATTGGTCATTGTTAACAGTCACACCTATCCTCTTTCCTTTTTTAGTATATACAATCGGTTACTTTATCCATTTGGTCTCTTTGACTAAAATCTGTCCAAAATCAAAAAAGTTAAGGTTTTCCAAATGATTCTTTCTTCTTTAAAAGCTCTTGGTATGAAGGGCACATCTACAAATTCTTGTTCCTTTAAGGCATTATAGAAATGAACTAAAAAAAATCCTACCTCCAACAGATCGGAAGGAAAGGTATGAACACCTGTAAGATCATATCCCAGATGGCAAGAGAGATGCCCCAAGGGAGAGCTTGGCCTAATTTCATCTCCTTACCATAACTGTACATAATTTGTCCAAGTTATAGGTTTAACTTTATAAGACCTGGGGCTCCTAAGTCTCATATCTTAGCCTATCCATGTGTAAGAAGCAGCAAAGACGGACACGTCTGTTTTACTTTCTTTGTCTCCTTACAATTACACCGACAATGCTGAACAAATGTGTCCTTTTACTGCTATTCTGCGGCTTAACAGAATCAGCTCTGAGTGACAGAATGAACTTTCTTTCCCTTTACTGGCTGATTAAACCATCCCGAAACAAAATGATAGAAACTAAAATAAACATATACTCCTGCCTTCTAGAAATTATAGGAAATTCAAGAAGACAAAATTGTGTTGTTGTTGTTGTTTTTTCAAACTAGCATGGTTGCAGTCTAGCTGTACAACTGTATTTTTGAGAAAAGGTATTCATCTTTTCAATAAAAGCACTCTAAACGCTTTCTAAAATCTCTGTTCTTATATAAGGTGCATAAATCACCAACACTTTTTAATCTTTTATGTGGCTTTAAGAACATACAACCTCAAACATAGATTATGTAACTTTGTGAGCTCAGTAGACTTCAGATCAAGCTGGTTCAATAATATTAACGGTTACATAAAAATAATCAATTCTACTGAGAATGTGTATGTGTGTATGTATGTGTATATATGTATGTATGCACACACAAACACACACATACATATACATACTATAAAGCTAGCTTCTACAAGACAGAACATTATTCTTTTTAGAACAGATTAAATGCAAACTTTTACATCTCCAAGACATAGATTTCAGACAACAACAAAAAGGCACATACATTGTATGTGGTAATTGTTTAAAATAAGCTGTTACTACATTTTCACAGATTTTTTTTTTAAAAATGTCTGTTTAAATATCTCATTTCTACAAAGTGAATTTACATTTAAAGTACAAAGTGCAAATACTATGGTTGCTCTTTATTGACCTTTGGTGAGGGAATATCCCACATGTCCGAGAGATCTGCCTTGGATATGAAGTGTTCAGCCTTGCTTCTTTGAGGATTGCTGCCAATAAAAATTTGAAAAATAGTATTTCATGTTGTATACTATTATAGTATGCATGATGGCATTAAAATAAGGAAGAATAGTTTTACTAATATTTTGAGACAAATGTATTGCATTTAGAATAGAATATTCCATAGTGCTAAATGTATCACAGGAGGATCTTGTGATGATCAGCTATCAACTATCAAAGGCTGGCACTGCAAACAATTCTCTTTTT
>JANHJO010010526.1:167292-177717 GCA_032468235.1 Pseudoxyrhopus heterurus
ATAAGATGGTCTGGTACTCCCATCTCTTTAAGAACTTGCCACAATTTGTTGTGTTCCACACAATCAAAGGCTTTAGCGTAGTCTATGAAGCAGAAGTAGACGTTTTTCTTGGCAATAGGAACAGCCAATGTGAAATATCTTCCCTGCCCTTTTATTTTTTCATTAGCCATGGTAAAAATGGCAAAGGGTAGGGAATCATAAGAGAGAGAAAAATGAGATCAAATCCTGCTCTCTAGTAACCCTGATGATTCACCTAGTTTGATAATGAAACATCTGCAAGAAAACAGTCAAGCTCAGTGAATGTGTACCCCTCAGCATATAATTTAGAAACATATAAAAATAATATCCTGATGGAGTTTAATTCTGAGCACATTTTTTAATATACAAAGATAAAGCACCTTGAAAAAGCCTTTTTTGTATATCCAAAATGATATCTATGATCATTTATTTATTTGATTTACTGCACAGTCTGCTTATTCTGCCTTCTTGACCAAACAGCAATCAAGACAACTAGAAAATATGAAAATTTGCTGATCTTGAGATGTTGCTAATTAAGATGCTTACCAGAATTTTTATTGGTCTTATTTTGTCTGCTCTTTACTTGCTCAGTCCATAATGTAGGGTAGCGAGAAGCTATATCTAGAACAATAAGAACAAAATTAGACTGTTACAATGGAAAAAATAATTGCTACCACAGTATATTAATTCCAGGAAATAAAAATAATGTAAAAATATGACAGAACAATTTCTTATTTATGAAGATATTTAGAAAATGTAGCATGACAATATTTCAGCATAAATACAGTGCATGTAACAAATGTTCATGTTAGATAACTTTATTTTATACTAATAGCAAAAATTATGATCCTGAAATCCAACATTCCTGGCATAAACCCAGAAATAACATTGATTGTCAGGGTGAATCACGAACAATGGGATAATTTTGGAAAAAATGCTAGTAAAGCTGTCACTTTTTGAAACGTAACAATTTAAAAAGTAATTACATTTATTTCACTCAAAATGAAGTCCCATTGTGTTAAACACAAGATAGATTATTAGGAGTGTAAATTTAGATGCAAAAGTGACAGTTTAGACATATATTTATGTACAGCATCTATCTGTCTGTCTCTCTATCTGTCAATCTATCATTTATCTATAATTTTGTGAATGATTGGCTTTCTCCTTGCAAATGGGGCTGCTAGGTATCTCATATCTCTTAGTCTAATGACTTACTATAATTATAAATCCTCTATAAATCCTTTTAGAGATCCATGTTCAAAAGCAATAAAAAAAATCCTTCTGTTATTTTAAAGTCTAATCAAGTTATGTTTGGGCATTATCATGGTTACAATCTAACACAACTGGAGGAAAATTGATCTAGATAATTAACTAGAATCTACTTCATCAGAAATAGGAAATAGGACTTAGTATCTCACAGAAGAGAATAAAAAAAGAAGCCCTGGCCATATTTCTCTAATATCATATAGACAGTTTGTAACAGAACTCAGCTAATATTGCCATGGCCTTCCCTTCCCATTTCTATAAATTCTCACCTTCTTCATCTCCTTGGGGCTGAGGCTCCAGTGCAGGAGCTGAGGCATCATCTGAATTCAGAATGGAAAAGATTTGCAAGGAGACTACAATTATGAAAGTAAGCTAAATAAGTGCACGTATATAATAAATCACTGCTATTTAATAAATTAACAGTTGTAATCTTTTTACCACCCGCATCAAATGAACATAAGAAATTATATGTGTATTTTAAAGCATTTTAGTCACTGTCTTGATTAAATTAGAAGGATTTATGAGGATTTCTGTCATGAACAAGAAAATTCCAATAACCCCATTCAATCCAACCTAGAAGTTTCTTATTTTCCCTTATAATTGCATCACATCCATGAGAACAGGATAAAAGTGTGCACAACAAGTCATAATACTTTGAAAAATCTCACATTTGTTTTAATGTATTTATTTACTCCAGATAGCATAGGTTCCCAGGGGAGCATATAACCCAAATGTAATACTTAGATAAAATACAAAGCAGTAAAAATATTAATAATTCAAACATCAATTTTAAAGCAGAACAGATTTTGACACTTGAATTATTTACAAGGCTGGCATAACTAAAGCGACTTTATCTTTACAAGACTATTCAACTTTTGTTATTTTTATTTGTTCATAAATTGTTAGCTATTTGAATCCCTTGAATGTGAGATATTAATTGAAATAATGAAAAAATGCATCAGTTAAAACAAATTTTTACAGTATGTTTTTGTCAAAAAGATCTATCTTCTTTCTTTTAGTTAGAGATACTTGTCAAAAGATTTCAGGTGAATATCTTAAAAATCAGATGTTAAGGTACACACCTAAAAGCCACAACTCATTTCTGTCTGTTCATAAGAAAACAATTTAAACATTTCTCATATATTTTCTACTGCATACTACAAACTTCGTAAGTATGCATAGAAATAGCCCACCTATAGACTGCAACAAAAACAATATTACAACATGCCAAATTTTTGGTTGTCTACACACTCCAATTTGGGGGGTTTTAATGGTTTTTTTAAATTTGCTTTCTTCTTGCAGTGTGTTTTTTGGTGGTTTCTCCATCTTTCTAACTCACTCAACAAGGTAAGATACAGTATGAAGAGATCAAGGGTGATAATATACAAATTAAAAGAACAATATATGAGGAAATATTCCTCAAATTATAAAACTTTGTAAAATAATGCTTTTAATCATTTACTGTACATCTAAAAAGCAGGGTTGGAAAATGTTGTATTTACTTGGTTAATGGTCAATTCTAAATAAAAATAAATAAATGTTCACCTTATCCTCTAAAGAAATGAAAAAAATGATGCCTTTTAAAAATGGACATTGCACTTCTTTGTGTTTTAAAAAAGAAAGCAACAGCATATGCATTGCATATTTCATTTACAAAACACATCCGCTCAATAATATTTTACTTGATTCTTCTGTCCCAATTCTTCTATGAAAGCTGAACTAGAAATAGCACTTAGACGTATATACCACTTCACAGTGCTTCACAGCCCTCTCTAAGTGGTTTACAGAGTCAGCATATTGCCCCCAACAATCTGGGTCCTCATTTTACCGACCTTTGAAGGATCATGGAAGGCTGAGTCAACTTTGAGGCAGTCAGAACCAAACTCCTGACAGTTGGCAGAATCAGCCTGCAATGCTGCATTCTAACCTCTGGGCCACCACTGCTCATGTGTTATTTCTATTCTACTAGTAAGACAATGTTGCAATGCTGATTATTTCTAGAAGACAGTGGTGATGGTGGTAATATTGTCTAAGATAATTATCAGACTACGGGGTTTTACATTGCTCTATTTTATCTAGCTGTTTTTATACCTGCTTCGGGAATTGATACCAATGGATCTTCTAATGTTGTTAAAAAAAAACCAAGAAAGTCTAGTTGCCCTTTGGATAAAGCACCTTTTGGATGACTGTGAATATCTATAGACAGTGGGGGTTACAATTTAGCTGTATCTAGAGGGCATCAGTTTCCCTTGTTTACTCAAACAGAAGTTTTGCACTAGTGTCCTTAATAATAGATAACATGCCCCACAAAATACATCATAGTCATATTGTTATCAAAATCTTCTCTGTCCAGTACTGTATAACAATATTGTGTTTTGCAGTTGGAATTTGTGACCAGAGATGCCGTAATATTGTTAGTAATTTGTAGGAGACCAGTGATTTTTCTTATCGAAAAATTGATTACTGCATTTAAATAAAACTCCCAGTGTCAGTGCTGGCTGGATTTTAAAGTAGCTTAATTAATAATGATTGTTTTTCAGAAAAAGCTCAAATTTAATAATGATAGGATAGTCAGTAGACCTAAAGAATCTTTTAGGCAAAATATAGCTGGCTCTCACTCCTGCTTTTTGAATGAGCAGTCAGCTATCAAAGTTCTTATGTTGTATCTATCGCCTAGTTTTCTCATCTAATGTCCATAGAGACTATCAGCACTGTCCATTATCTTCTGCACGGTGGGGCAAACAAATAGAGCATTATCCGCACAGAGCTACCTTGGTCACATCTAATGAGGATTCTCACCCCGCATCCCCCCAAACAAGTGAACAGCCTGCATAACGCCAGTGTTTTAAAATGTAAGTACCAGAAGAGCAATCAACACAGAAAGCAGCAATTCTATGTATGATTCTGTTCTATGTGGAAAAGAAAGCTCCATGCAACCCTAAAGCAAATTATAGGCAACTAAATAAGCACTTTCTGTACTTTAAAGTTACAATTCCATTTTTAAATATTTACATCCATGCTTTAAAAGACTGAAAATATAAGGAACATGTAAGAAACATAAGAAATATAAAGAAAATAGAAGAAACAACATGAGTTGATTCCTGAAAACCTTTTCAGTGTAAAAATGCTCCGATCTTTCAGAAGCTATGTTGGCTTTGGCTGGTCAACTGGGATCCCAATATATGCCTCTTAAGTGTCATTCTAGATAATTTAAGTAATGAGGTATTAAACCTTAACAGGCACTGTGCCAAGCTTAAGTAAATATGAGTTGCAGCAGTTGGCTGGCCTCAGCAACAGCAACACACAAGCAGAACCTTGCTTTAGAAAACATTCAGCTTCACACCTGCTTTTGTTCACCCGTGTCTCAAACACAGTATGTAGCTGGAGGCTGGTGATAAAATTTCTTTCTTCACTGCTGCTCTGTCTCAACACTCAGGCAAAATTTAAAGAATACATAGCATGTTTAGTACTTTGCATACTACTAAAAATGTCTAATTTATGACCTGTATTGAGTTTCTTCAGAAAAGCTAATTGACATCTGGAGCTGACATATTTGCCTATACACACACACACACACACACACACACACAGCTCACATTACTCAGTTGAAAGTTACTTGTATTTTCATATGAATTGGTTAAGGGTGCTGTGATTCCTATAGGAGCATAAATCAAGGATAATTATATAATGGTGAATTGACATTATATAACTCAGCTTTCCTGAGCTTGGGCACTTCATTGCAAATCACTAAAGAAAAAAGAAAAAGCTAAATAAACTTGAATCCCCATTAATCTTGGGCATAATTTTGCCAGCTACATTGGGAGGTAAACTGGTCCAGACAGATGTATGAAAGATTTTAGCACAGACACATAAAATGTTATAAAGAGATTACATTAATAAAAGTAACTGGCTCTGAATATAATCCATCAGTTTAATTTATTATAATAAATCATAGCAAGAAATTTTAACCTCCATTAACAGAAGACTGAATAAAAGAGATCTCTATAGTTCAATCTTAAGTAGAGCAGATTTTAGAAAAAGATGCAGAATGGTTCATAAAGCTGTAGCCAAGAGTTTAAGAACTGTTAAGTACAGCACAAATCCTACTGACTGTAAGTGAATGGTATGTGAGAATTGTAACAATTCACAAAAAGAAAATAGAGACAATAGATTTGGGAGTGGAGGACGAGTAGGACTGAATGAAATTGAACTTGATAGATTTAGCCAGTCTCTCTTTATTTGCCAAACCATTGTTACATCCTGTTTCTGTTAAAACTTTTAAAAATACCAATTCAGTACTAGAATTAGTACATATAACTATGCACCTTTTTCCTAACATGCACCTGTAGGCATATTATTTTGCCAGCATTTCTTCCAAGTTGTAAGTTTCGTAGCTATATGCAATGTTACACACATATAGGCATTTTACCTATATTTTTAACTGACAAAATAAAATTGGGAAATGTTGAAAGAAAACTTCATTTTGTACATATATTATTTCAGGGACTACAAATTACAAAAATTCCCATTAAAATGCAAACTAACCTAATTTATCCCTCAGAGGTGGGGAGATGAAATACTCCTGATCCCCTAAATCAGAATTATCTGTTATCTTTCACTACTCACCCACATTGGCTAAGGTCAGCAAAAGCTCCATGTTGCTCCATATTTCTGTCTTATATTAAAGATAAAAGTTTGGGTGGTCTCATCTCCAATTCTTAGCCAAGGGAGCCAACATTGTCCAAAGACCCTTCTGTGATCATGTGGCCAGCATGACTATATGCCAAGGCACATGGAGCACTATTACCTTCCCTTTGAAGTGGTACCTATTTATCTACTTGCATTTGCATGCTTTCGAACTTCTAGGTGGGCAGGAGTTAGGGCAAGAAGGGGAGCTCACTTCATTGTGCAGTGCTCGAACCTGGACTATCAACTTCCCAGCTGACAAGCCCAGTGTTTTAACTGCTAAGCCATCAGGGAGGCCTGGGTTCAAGGCCTGTTGCTTTGAATTCCTCTGGACAATTTTTAGCCAATTACTCTTATTAGGTTGATGACTACTAAGTGCTACTTCAAGTTTCTCCAAGGAATAGCAGACTTGTGGAGTCCTTGGTGCTCTCTGAGCTTTTTTGACACATTTCATTACTAAACTATGTAACATCATCGGTGCACAGATTAATACCCTCCAATTTTAAGTGCAATGCAAAGGAACCAAAGTTCTTTTTCATCTAGATATAGCCAAAAAAATTAATCAAGGAAGCATATACCATTGTTCTCAGTTCATACTAAGATATATCCAGGGGAGGGGGGGATCAGATAGTCCAAATACTTCATTAAAGGATAACTCCAAACTTTTCTAGGAATAAATGGTAACAGGTCTGATGTTAATCCTAGATTTAATAGCAATAGTACTTAGACTTATATACTGCTTCACAGTGCTTTACAGCTCCCTCTAAGCGATTTACAGAGTCAGCATATCTCCCACAACAATCTGGGTCCTCATTTTGCCCACCTCGGAAGGATGGAAAGCTGAGTCAACCTTGAGCCTGGTGAGATTCGAACTGCCAAATTCAGGCAGCTAGCAGTCAGCAGAAGTAGCCTGCAGTACTGCATTCTAACCACTGCACCACCATGGCTTTTAATAATGAAATAAGAAGCCTGGATTGCTTTTTTGGGACCCACTGAAATATATCGAATCTATACAAAAGAAAACAACTTTTCCTATTTAATGGAGACTGATTATATATATATATAATCTATAATACTAAATAGTATGATATTTACCTGTTTTTCCTGTACCTTCACGCTGTGGCAGCCTCTCATTTAGAGACCCTAAAAGTAGAGCAAAAACAATGTAATGTAAGAAGCATTGAAAGTATTTAGTTGTATTACCAAATTTCAAAGGTAGCAGGCAAATCACTGTTTAGGCATTTATTAATATGGAGAAGAGAAGAACAAGGCTTTTATTTCATAATGTGTCATTCTATAAAATATTCTATATCCCTGGGACTTACAATGCTCATAGGAAACTTTTAAAGAGATACTTCATGTGCCTTGTATTTTAAGATATTGTAAAAAAAAAAACAATTCCAGGGAAAACTTAGTGAACAATACCTTTCAGCAATAATTGAACACCTGTTTCAAAAGTTCCTTCCCTTTCCCAAAGGCTCAATATCTCTGGAATTTCTTTTAGCTCCCTAAATTTTGATCTCTTGACTTGGGAGTAGTAAAAATGTCTGGGTTGCATCTGGTGCATTTCAACAAACAGTTTGTGGAGGATGGGAACATTTAATTTTATGCAGACAATGAAGCCGACCTGCTTTACACTGTAGCTCTCAAGTTGTCCAGCACTCTCACAATAGAAGACTAATGGTTTATGGAGTGGTCTGCCTCCCTATTATGAGTTACAACACAGCTTAATACTTTTTATCTTCAACAGAGAGTACATAAGAGAAGAAAGTATATAAATGGGTTCAAGCTGAAACCTGCCTTATTTGAAAATAATGACAAACAAAAACTTCTAGACCAAGTGTGCATTCCACTCCCATTTAGCTAAATTTCCCCAAAAAAGTGCTTCTTTCAAAATACAACTAAACTTTTTATATTTTTCTTGAAGACATTTTCCTTCTCATCCAAGAAGCTTCTTCACTTCTAATCAACTGGTGAAGAATAGAAAGGATTTGGTTGACTGAGTCTTCCATTCTTCCGAGACTGATAAAATGAGGACCCAGATAGTTAAGGGCAATATGCTGGCTCTCTAAACCACTAAGAGAGGGCTATAAAGCAGTATGAAGTAGAATATAAGTCTAAGTGCTATTGCTATTTATATTCCCATTATAACCCAAGTGGTTTCAACGATGGAGAGTTAATAACTGGCTGACTAGAAAGACTATAAATCCTTTCCATTTCCCATAAATTAGTTAGAACTGAAGAAGCTTTTTGGATGAAAAACAAAATGTCTTCAAGAAAAATCAAGGAAGTCCAGTTGTGGTTTAAAAAAAAATACTTTTGGGGTCAACCATGACTTGGATGACTGAGAACCTCCATATATTTTTATCTAAATGCTTTTGAGTGAAAGAAGTTGAAACATAGTGGCAATCAAAACAATCTGGAATGCTATTCACAAAGAATTACACTATCATCAGCATACAATCTATACAAATTATCAAAGATTTCAGTCAATTGATAAACTACTTACCAGAAGCTTGGATCGAGGAGATTTGGATTAGTTATAAAATATGGTAGGTGGTCTAATGGGTATAACCTGAATAAATCTAGTGAAGATTCAACCAGACCATCAAACAGTGAATAGCCAGGAAGTGGTAATAGATAAGAGTATTGCCAGTGCCCAATAGTTAAGAAAGAAAATCCAAAGGACTCTTAGATAACACTGTTAGTAATTACTTTATCTTGTAATAAATTTAGGCTGGAGGTATATAGACTTTAAAATAAGCTTTTTTTCTAGCTCTTCAACTTTAAAGTCATGGTCCAAAAGAGTGCAAGAAACACAGCAAGTATAGCAATTTAATATTCACACACTTCCATCTAAATAAATACTTGCCTGCTACACAAAATACAGATACTTGAAATTCCAACTTGTGAAAGATTACTTTTTATGTGAAATATGTGATCCAAAAGACAAATATCACAAGCTCCTGTTTTATAATTTGCAATTAGCTTTTTGTTTATCAGAAATCGGTATGAGTGGCTTCAATCAGATTTACTTTAAAACTTGTGGTTGATCCAAGTTACATTATCTCCAATTACACTGAAGTTTCTGCAAAAATAATTACCATGTTCGGAGTAATCTCCAATGGTCAAAAATCTTCCCATTTCACACTGAACTTTGGCTACATCATGCTCATATGTGCATTCAAAAAAATTTATAAAATATGCTGAATTTACTGGAACTCATTTGGTTGGGGAGGATTGCCTGCTGCTGTTAGATCTTCCATTTATTGCCTTTGGGGAAAAATCCTTAAGATCTGGAAACCATTTTATTGACACATCAAAGGGATTACTATGGGCAAGGGATTTATTAGGATAACCAAGGCAATTTCTTTCCCAAAACCAAACCAAAAACCCAAATTGAAGGGAACTGTTTCCTGAAGGAAATACAGCTGCCATCGACTGTATTGAGAAGCCATGTTCCTCTCTCCATCAAGCGCCACTTGGCAGCAGCCATTCCATCAGGCTACGGAAGAGAGAAAGATGGAGCAGAATTACTCCATCAGCTCAGCGGGAAACTCTATTTTTTATTTATTGATCTCCTTCAACTGCTTTCTGTTTGGCCTTTAAAAACATTGTAACTAAGAATTAGTGAATGAGATCATTTTTCTTTCTTTCCTCCAGATTGCTTCCTCTATTGGAAATAGATCTTTAAATACTAGATGCTTGTGAACAGGGACAGTTTTACCTACGATCAGCCACATTTTTGGGGAGGTGGGGGAGAAGAAAAGAGAAGATCCATAAAGTGCAGGATTTGGTGTTGAAATTCTTATTATTGTTTTACTGGGAATGGCCCAATCTGCTATAGAATCTTATATCATGGTATAATGTTGATAAAGCTTCCCACCACATTTGATTAGATAAATTTATATGCTCCTTTGTTTGCAATGATTAATTCCACCTTTATACCTGGAAGACTTTTGAAAACAGATGAGTTAACAATAAAATTCCTTCACCATTTGAGTTAGGGCAATTATGATTCTGATGAACAATCTAATAAGCGCTGAGATGATATTTATTTTATAGACTGTGGGCTTATATCTGATAGTCATGACTCTGTGCTTCCTTCGTGACTTGCTCCATAATTTGCATAAAAATACTGTTGAAAAACAAACAAACAAACAAACATTTTTTTCTCCATGAAGAGTATTATGCTGCCTTCTTCCATGGCTCTCCCTGAATGTGGCCCTGTTTTACTTATCCAAATATTCAGCTGCTTTAATAAGACAGGGCCAAGCCTGCAGATGGCCAGCTGTGGTCACTTATCCAAGAATCATGTTTACATCTAAAGGATCACCAAACTGAGTTGAGTATTGTACAATATAAAAATACAATCTATCAATATATAATTGATATATAGAGATAGGGCTAGATTAGAAAGAGACAGAGAGAGAGAGAGAGAGAGAGAGAGAGAGA
>JANHJO010010526.1:208018-224344 GCA_032468235.1 Pseudoxyrhopus heterurus
GGTATTTGTGATGCAATTTTGAATGTTCAGTTGACTGAGTTTCATATTTAATGAATAAAGTAAATAATAATAATAATTAATAATAATAATTAATAACAATAATAATAATAATAATAATATTGCTCTCATTTATTCAAGTTGGAAGAAGAAATTTATTCCCTGTGCTTCATTCCCTGCTCAGGTCAAATGCCAGCTTCTGTAAATCAGAGTTCAAAACTTTATTAGCACACAAGGCAAAAACTTTAAGTGCAGCTCAGTCCTCTGTCAAGGGGTGCAGCCCTTTTTGGTAGTCATGAAGAAACAGCCAATTGGTACCTGTTTAATGCTAGAATTTTTAAGTTTAAATTTCCTAATAAAGAATGGCTTGATTTGTCACTTTCTAATTGGCACATGTTATACCTGGTGCTACAAATATAACCATTTCTTCTCTTTCCTTCCTTATCTGTCCTAATTGACCCTTCCTTGCTAAATGGCTTTAGGTCAACTTTCTAATAACTACTTTCCAACAATATCTATTCAAGAGTAAATTGAATTCAATTAAATGGGGCCTATTACTGGGTAGTTGGGTTTGGAATTGCAACTGTAATGAGAGTGGGTTTCGATTATACTAAAACTTTTATAGGAAAGTTTTTAGTACCAGGAAGATATGAAAAGAGGGCATATATAAATCCAATACAAGGTGGATGAGCTGAAATAGAGTTAGACTTTTGACCAACAGTCCTCTGTCTTCTGGGTTTTAGCTGTTTCTTGTCTTTCTTGACTTCTGTGTTTCATTTGTCATTTGTCTAGTAATCTTCAAGTTCAAGTTTCAATTGCTTTTGCATCATTTCACTGCCATGTCTTTTATCTTCTCCCTTGCACTGCACTGCATGGGTATCTTCCATGGAGTACCATATATTGCAACATATATTGTCTCCATTTCTCAACTGAAGCCATACCACCAAGCTATGTGAAGTAAGGTAGGTTGATCTTATCTGCCCAATAACTTAATTAAAATAATTCTTAATAGCTGAAGAAAGATCTCTCTTAACAGACCTGTCAGGTACAAGAAATCAGGAACCAGAATAATGTTCACAAATACTACAAGTTTATATCTGGCTACCTATACAAACTAATGATGTGTTTGACCCCACCATCAGGCTTAGCCTAGTCCTATCCTCCAAGGTCCTAACTAAATGTGGATCTCTCCTAACCTAAATCCAAAACCAGAACCACTTCTGCCCGCTGCATTCCTATGAGCTGGTTAACCACATTAATGTTTTGTGCAAACAATGTATATATTCAACTCCTCTATGGTTATATTAAAATCTATGAAGTTATACCTATCCAGATATTTCTGGGAATCTTCCATCAATCTTTACATAGCAGAATTTCATAGAATCACAGGACTGGAAGGGCCCTTGGAGGTCTTCTAATCCAACCCTATGCCCAAGTTCTTATACCATCCCAACCAAATGGGTGTCCAACCTTTTCTTGAAAACCTCCAGCAATGGAGCACCCACAATTCTGGAAAGCAATAATGTTCCATTGATTAATCATTCTCACTGTCAGGAAATTCCTCCTTGGTTGTCCCTGTCATGAGCATCCACCCATTACTTCTTGTCCTGCCCTCAGGCGCTATGGGGAATAAATCAGTGCCCTCTACCTCGTGGCAGTCCATCAACTATTGGAAAGATTGCTGTCATGTCTCTCCTGGGCATCCTCTTTATTTCTTTTGCAACACTGAACAATTGAAAAGAAACATGCTATACATGTGATTCACTTTAACTTTTCCATTCTGTATTTCATATTCTTAAGTCATTGTACTTAAACTCAAACTTTTGTGTTTACCAAGTTTAGTGGTGGGTGACTAAGGATGGGATGCAAATGTTTTCAGCCCCTACCAGATAAAAACAAAATCACATTGTTCTTGGGCTCCCTCCAGTGGCTCATTTAAGCAACATCACAGAGGTCAATCTTAATATATTAAGTCCTGGAGGTCCTTCCAATTGCTGACTTGGCCATGCCCAACAGGACTTACAAATACTATCTTGAGAGGTGTTGCTGATATTTAACCTCAAATTCAATCACAAAGAATACAAATAATTCAGAATACAAATAATTCAAAATATCATGATAAAAAATGTACTGAGACCATCATTAACGTTATAGCAATTTTGAGTCATAAGAACACACACAGGGAAAGAGAGGGAGGGAGAGGGGGAGAAGAGAGAGAGAAATAGATTTATTGATAAGTTACAGTCAAATAAGACAGTTACTCGGGAGGAGACATTCAGGCTTTAATCCAGAAGTCAACCAACATGCATTGTGCAGTCCTAATGATGCATAAATAATAATACAGAGTATGTTCTCATCAACCTCAAAAGTCAGGCCAAAGAACACAACTTATCCATGTGAATGGCATGCATGGGTGGGTGTCTTTATCTAGTATCCCACAATCAGATGTTTGATATTGCAGGCAAGATTCCAAGTGGTGAAAGGGAATACAATCCCAGTTCCTGAGTGTTAGGGCACAGGGATTTCAATCAAGTAAGAGAGGCTACCTGGCAATTTTACTTTTTTTTTTTTTTTAAAGTGAGATCATGGTTGCAGAAATGCTTGATGATTTATAGTGGCAGATTTACATGTACAATAACGGGAAAAACGTATCTGTATGAAAAACACCTAAAAATTACAATTACAGTTTATGAAAGGACGCATATTTCTGAAACTTATGATTATCAAAACAGTCAAAAAAGAATATGTAATTTATGGTTCTCAGTGTTGAATCCTACACTAATCTAACTTTTCATTTTAAGTTTAAACTAGTTTCTAATATTGTCCACTTGGCATTGGGTGAGATAATCTGTAGGGTTGGGTCATAGCATTATTATTTTCCTATTATTCAAAATTATTTCTAACATTTTGGCCTGAACGTATATTTATCTTTGACATATTGCCAGCTTCATATACAATTACTACAGATTTTATTTAAAAAATCACAAAAGTGTAGCTTAATCACACAGGACTGGCTTTTGTGGAACACTATATCATCAAGGCATGTTTAAAACACAATACAAGTTCAAATGAAGCAAATTTATCAGTCATGGTTAGATTCTGAAAACCTTTCAGTCTCTCTTCCCCCCAGAAATGTAGGCTCCACTTTTTAACAGCATTTTTGTTACACTCTCATCACTTCCAAAAGATAAATACGCTTAATCCTTGTGAGGTAGAATTATAAAGCATGTTTCTTCAACTTGGTGGCCTCCAGATGGGCTACAATTATAATTTCTAGGATAACTAATCAGCATGGCCAATTCTGGTGGAGAATTCTGGGATTCTGAGTTCAAGGTTAGGAGGCTGGTATAATGCAGTGGTCTGTTTTTAATTTCAGCATTACGAATATGATCCCTTTTTCTTGCAAAGGATTCTTCTAGGTTTCTTTAAGCTTAAGATATATTGTTCAATCTCAAATCTGCCATATTTACTGTATTATTGATACATGTCAGATACTTCTTTCTTATTTAAACTGAGGAATATTTTTAAAAAAGACAGTGGAATGGCTGTTGTAACAAATACAAGAGCAAGCTCATTTGCTCTGATCTCTAATCAGCATGTTTTCGGTACAGGCAGCTACTAAAAAGATTCCCTTATCATGATTGTGGCAATGTACGAAGAAACTCTGGCGTTTGAGGAATCTAATGCAACGCTGTTCTCATTCTCAAGTACAAAAAAAAGGAAAAGGTACACACACACACACACATACAGAGCTACCTCAAAGAAGTAAAAGAAACAGGAGGTAATTCTAGGCTGTCCTGCAATTAAACTCCATATATATTCTCACACTCAAAAACAGTGCATGACATTCAATGATGGTTTCATAAATAAATCTGACCTTTGCTGGTATTCCTTATGTCAAGGAACACTTTCTTTTTTTTTTAATTTATAATATCCCCTGGCCAATGCTGTAGAATATTAAAGCTTCTTTAATATTTGATAATTTAATATTATCAAAATGATGGCTAACATTGATAATGCTAAAAATTGCTGAACAAAGCACTCCTATACTAAATGATGGGAGTCATAAATATTGACTGAGTGGCTTGAATAAATGTTATAAGCAAGATGCTACTTCCTGAAATGGCTTCAAAATATGCTTTGAATATTTGATTGTGCATGTTGAGTCACTTAGGATATCAATGCCCATCATTTGACATTCATTCTGTGAAATGGGCATTGATCTATAAAGGCACTGAGCTAATTGTTCACCCACCAGATCAGATTAACTAATAAACCACAGATCCCTTGGTTTCTCCATCATGGTGAGAGGTACTGTATTTCATGATGACTAGTTCCAAATTTCCCAACATACCTAACAATTACAAGCTTAACAACCACACCATTTGCTTAACAATTGCAGCAAAACAAATTGTAAAATTGGGTCAGTCGTATGATGGCCCACTTAACAATTGGCACGATTTACAATCATGATTCTGGGCTCATTTATGGTCATAAGTCAAGGACTACCTGTAGTACATGAAAAGGATTTATTTTATCTTCTCTTTCTATGTGTATCTAAGGGTGTGTTTGTGTGTATTCATGTCCATAACCACTCTAAGATCAACAAAAATGTCAGAGAAATGAATGCAAATTTGTTCGTTCTTCAGAATTGTTTCAGGAGAGTTTTCCCCGGCCACAACAATTCAGATATTACCCAGATATTTTAAAATATACTTGCCTTCATGAATTGGCACAATTATGACAACCAAGGAGAGGGGAAACCTGCAAAAATTGGTTCTTGTATGCCTTGACTTCTAAAAGTGGCCAAAAGCAGATGTATAAAATAAACCAAAGTAATACCATAGTTCATGAAAGCATGTGATTTTTTACCACTGACTATGAGGTTTTAAATCCACTCTAAATCATACTTACATTGACAATATATAGCCACTCTTCAATATTGTTACTGGGCATGGTATTGTCTTGAGGGCAACATAGTTTAAGGGATGAAGGGGAAAACTTCATAGTGCACACATCTTCCATTCCTTGCCTCCCAACATTTGTGGCTTGGTGCAATTAACCTTATAGTAAAACTGATTCTGCAAAGTTCAGAGTAGTGTCTATAATGCCCTTTGGATATTTGAAATAATGTGTTCTCTTATAAGAGAGGCCTTTTACTCTTTTGCACGATGCAGTGGCACATGTAATAGAGTGGGGGTCCCCAACCCTCAGTCCAAGGACTGGCACCGGTCCGTGGCACGCCAGAAACCGGGCCATGCAAACAAGCTAAGCACCATCCACGGGATGCAGGCAGCACGTGAAACCATGCCTACTTCGGTCCGCCGAAAAACCTTTCTCCCCGGAACTGGTCCCTGTAGTAGAGCCTTCCTCATGACTGCTCCAAAGCTCCAGAACATTATGTCAGAGGAAGAGATTCAATACCATTTTTATAATTCTTTCAACTGCAGACAAATCTATATCTATATCATCTATCTCTATCTCTATCTCTATCTCTATCTCTATCTCTATCTCTGTCTATCTATCTATCTATCTATCTATCTTATTCCAGACAGATATTTGGCTTTCAAGGTTACTTGTTGCTGATGTATGTTTGAATCTCATGGATACTTTTTAATTAATAATTTTTCATGTTTTAGGCATGAAATTTTTATTTTATCTGTATTTTATTGCATAATAACTGGTGATTTTTAATGAAAAGATAAGATACAAATTCAATTATCATTCCCCTGCCCCCGATAATAAGAGCACACAGAATGCCTGGTACAATTTATTTTCCATTAGTTATCATGGAAGGGTTTGCTGCATTCCTTTATATTCTTTTCAAAGTAAGCAAACTTAT
Source organism: Pseudoxyrhopus heterurus (assembly GCA_032468235.1). Classification (NCBI taxonomy): domain Eukaryota; kingdom Metazoa; phylum Chordata; class Lepidosauria; order Squamata; genus Pseudoxyrhopus; species Pseudoxyrhopus heterurus. Next base: position 213,858 of record JANHJO010010526.1, read on the forward strand.
CTTAGAAATTTGTTTTAGTAAAAAGCCAGGGATATTTTATTTTCAAGGTTAGTGCTCTTGATTGCACCAGTGCCCATTTTTTTCTAACAAGGCTGCTGCTGAGATCTGAGCCACATTTATGGTCTTGGTTGGAATTAAATTAAAGTAACTTCTTCAAATGTTTGGGTTTCTAGGCGCCATCCAAGTGTGTCCCTAAGATTGGAAGGTTTTGATTGTGTTTTGGTTTTCTCTGTTCAACTACAGTGGCCCATCTAAACCGATGTGGAAACCATCCAGGGTATTAAAATTACATAAGGTAAGTGCTGGGCAAAAAGAAATGAAACAAAAATAAAATGCTACCCTAAATATTCAACATCTGGCAGAATTGCTTCTTAAAAAAAGAGGTATTCTTTCATTCTGTTGGCTGCCAAACAGTCTTTTCCAAACAACTGCAGTTGCCAATTGATATTACAGGAAACAAAAAAAAATAAAACTTGCAAACTGAATTTGGGGAGTTATTGTTGAAAATATCCATTTACAAATGCAGATCGTTCACTTATCCAGACCATCAGAATATTGGCAGAGCAGCCTGAAATCTTTAGACTTTAGGCAAAAGAAAAAAAATGCAATTATGTCCCATGGCGCAGAAACATCAACAACCACACATTAAAATGATAACATTTGCCACCTTCAAAGAAACCCAAAACCAAACACTTGCCATCTCCTATTACTAAAGGGATAGAGCAGTGCTGCATATGAGAAACCTGGATCAGTGTTATATCATTTCTGATTTATCCTATTTATTCATCACAAAACAATAGATTTGGTTCTTTTTTTCCTTCTTTGAGGGACACAGCCACGTGAAGCAGAAATCAGGATGTAACTAATCTGAAACCCGTCTAGTATGGGATTTAAAGAGCACAATACGCAGCTTTTTCTCAAATACACAGTCATTTAAGCAGAAGAAAGCTTTGGGAGAGTGAAACTTGTTTCTTTGCGTAAGATCCTAACTGATAGGTGAGATAATAGGGAAGACTTTCAGACACTTTGAGTCTCTTTCTTTTCACTTTTTTATTTCCCTCTGGTTATCACTTTTCCCCAGTATAACCTCCCTATTTCTCTTTAATAACACATCAAAGAGCCTTCACATAAAAAGACTGAATTATCTACATGCAGAAGGCTTTTGGTGCTGTTCTTTTCATGTCCAGGTTGGGTTAGAAAATAAATTTGTTTGAAACCCATACATTTGTTTGAAACCCTAGAGACAGCACTGAACAAGGTAGAGCAATTTATTTATTGTTGTACCTTACTCCTGGCAATTACCTGGACCAGTCCCTGTGGTTTTCTTGGCAAGATTTTCAGAAGTGGTTTACCATTGCTTCCTTCCCAGGGTTGAGAGAGAGTGACTAGCCCAGGATCACTCTGCTGACTTGGTGTGTAATGCAGAATTAGAACTCATGGTCTCCTGGTTTCTTTCTTTTTCCCATAATTTTCATTTTTCTTTGTATTTTATAGTTTGATAAACTAATAAAACTTGAAGTTATGTAACACAGAACTAGAATTTACAGTATTCTGGTTTCTGGTCTGGTGCCTTAACCTCTACACCAAACTGGTCCATTCGGTAGAGCAAACCTCTTACTAAAGCTATAAGACAGCCTTTTATGTCCTTACTAGCCTTCTCTGCCTTCTTTATATATTTATTTATTTATATTCTGTCTTTATTCTTTTTTATAAATAACTCAAGATGGTGAACATCCTTCAATTTTCCTCACAACAAGAACCCTATCAAATGAGTTGGGCAGGCAGAGTGCAAAGGCCCGAAGTCACCAACACAACTTCATGCTGAAAATATCTGAAATTTTCACCTTTTATACTTTTCAGCCAATGTATACAATGTTGGCTGATAATTGTGGAAGCCGAAGTTAACCTAACTGCAAGATATCAAGCTAGAAAGACTGCTCTACAAATTCTCAGTGAATGCTAGAAAAACATTCTAGCCTAAGAATATCTTGATAGTGGAACCTAGAAATGTTCCACAAAGCGAGTTCCCCTTTGTTGAATATAGTATAGTCAGACATGGAGACTTTGGGGAGAGGTTAAGTACTTTATCTAGGATGTTTTAAATTGGATTCCTGCATTAAGAAGATGTTGGACTTGATGATCTAAATGGCCCCTTTCAAACTCTGATTCTACCATTCTACACGAGGTATACATTTACTCCAAAATAGGTTTACTAACTGTAACAAAGCTTACTCCCACATCATTGAACATAAAAGATGTAAGCAACTACATATTGGGACAGGGGTCAGTCTGGTGTCATTGTGGTAGTCCCAGTCCAGTGGCTCAGGAAGTGAAGAATACCCCAAATTTCCAGTTATCTCCTTGTGCATGCTATTTCAAATCTAGTAACATAAATTCGAGAAAGCAATGTAAGTGATTTAAAGATTGGGAAATTAGCAGGATTAAGTACAACGCTCTGTTTACCCTGGCCAAGTTAGAATTGGTAATCTGATCTTAACAGGCCTCACAACTTCACAAAGGTCATACCGAATTATCTGAACTCTCAATCAATTTATCACCATACCACTTGAAAAATGGTGATGAGTTGCCATGACGAACTGCAAAACATCAGCTAGTCACCATCTGGTGTTCATCACATGCACAGACGTAGAATTTTCAAACGACAGGGATTACAAATAAATAAAATATGACTATTTGTTATTCTCAAGAAATCTTAATGTTTGTAGAACTGCTAATAATGCCCCTCCCTTCTCTCCTTCTCCCTCTCCCTTCTCTCCCTCTCTTTCTCTCTGTGTGTGTGATTAATATGTTGGAATCTGGACTGAATAAGGTCACTCAAATCCCTCCCTATATATACCTAGGACTATAGACAATCCTGTACCCCATGCTATAACGAAGGACATGCATTAAAAATATCTAGCCATTTATGTCAAGAATTAGAGCCTGTTGACTATTGACTATAACTGTTGACTATAGCAAATGTTAAAAACCAGTTAAGAACCAGTTCAATGTCTTATGCAATGCATTCAATTGGTTCTTAACTGACTTTTGTGACTTTCTTACTGAATCTATAAATACATACACATACAATCAAGCACACATGCACACAAATAATGCTATATTGAGTATGATGAGGGAAAGTGCATAAAATTAATGGGAAGCTAAAGAATTCAGATTTTTTTTTTAAAGGTAGTAGCTCTGACCCTTACTGGATCTCCCCTATAACCAGTCTTTGTAAAGATTCTGGTTAACTTATGGTTGTGCAAAGAAAGTTTGGAACTGGATACTTTAACAGTTCTTGATCCTGCTATTTTAAAAGCATTGAAAAGTCATCAACTGAAACTCAGTCAACATGGTTTGCTTTATAGTTGCTTCTACAATGGCAGCTTTAGTTAGCAATGAGGAGCTGGACAATCCATCAAAAACATCTTTGCAATTAGCACATTCACCATGCACAAAAACTAAAACAGGGTTCAGACAAATCTTCCACAAAAGCCTGCAGAGTTTTTGACAATGCTGATAAAGTGGGATACTGATAAAGTGTGATGGAATATACAATTCAAATCACAGGTCATGCCTTTCAGTAGTTGCTCTCAATACAGTATATAAGGAAAATTGCCTTTTAAATACAGCATTATAAAATCAAAATATGTGTGGGAATCTGAAATCCAAAATTATGATTCATTGGTTGGAGTTAGGTGGCATCAAAATCAAATAAGCATGCAGGTGCATATTCATAATTTACATTTCTGAATGATTTTCAGTCCCTTCTATTTTTCAAACCTATCAACAGATCATAAATTGCTGGTTCCTGCAGTGTTTCTATTGTTAGAGTAACACACCTCACAAGTATTTCTGTGCATCCAACATGGAATATATCTACAGTAGTGAATCTGTTTGATGTGCACATATGCTAAAAGTGTGTGATCCATCATTGGTTTTCAATCATTGTCTGCTCCTTGCCAAACCCTTCTTTTCATGACAGGCTTTCTGATGACCACAGAACCTTCTGTTTCTGCTCCTTACTCTTTCTGGCTGTTTACCTGGCTTTTTCAAGAAAATAAGTACTAATAGGAACAAGAATCAGATGTACCAATTGTCATCACTGGCCTTCATATCTCCTTTGGGAGGTAGAGTACAGATCAGCCATAAAAACAGAGAGAGGCAAACCTGTAACAAGGACAGTGAGATAAAGGGGGGGCACACCATGAAGGAAGATCATAGATAATGTCCTGCATCCTCCACCCACAAAACAGCGCTCATCTCAACTGCATATCCTACCATTTTTCAGGTGATGTTCTTCAATTTGTTGGATTCAGACTTTGCTAGATCAGAGTTGTTGGGCTTTCCATATTTGCTATCATTCATTTCTGGGCAACAGGTATCTAATATATCTGAAGGGCACCGGATTGGGGAGAGCTGGCATGTGGATCCAATAGATACACTTAGTTACTTAAATCATAATTACAGGCAATACAGGAACAAAGATGGCCCATTATTTCTGGAAAAGCTCAGAAGTGCATCTTTGCTATCTTTAAGCAATTGATAGTGATTCCAAATGAAAGTCAAGTGCACTCAACATTAACCTACAGTCTAAGGTACTTCTATTCTCCATATTGAAGCTAAATGGAACTAAACTAAGCCAGTCCCATTGGGGGGAATCTTTATGATCGATGCTTTCCTTAACATTGTGTTGGAGAAGGTGGAAACGAGGACTATAGTGGAACAGGGCAAATCCCTCAAATGTCAAGTATAACAGGTATGCCCATATGCACTGACACAAGTAAGATCTAAAAGACTGAAGTGAAAAAGAATATGTTTTCATGAGGCCATGTTCACAGGGACAAAAGATCTAGAATAATAACCAACATTCCAGAGCATTCTTCATGGGTGCAATTTGATCTATGTGAATGAAGATTTCTAATATCATTAGAAGAATGACAGTTCCCTGAAGTTCCATATTTTCTGAACACTCCATTAAATGTTAGGGACCTAGCATTTGGGGAAAAAAAATCTGAATGGATGGCAAGCCAGCAGCCAATAAAGCCCATGTTTCTTGAAATAGTCACATTCTTAGCTTACGAAATGTGATGTGAATACTCCATAATCTGAACTATTATGGATATGCTTCATGAAACAATCCCAGTAGTTTATTATGGCAACTTAAGTCATACCCCTTACATGGTAGACAATTGTTGGATTCCCTTAGGTAACTCGGGGTGATGTGATGGCTTTATCTTAGGTACCTCAGTGAATATGATTTGTAACTAGTATACTGACAGTACCAGAACGTGCAAATATTTCAATTATTTCTCAATTATTAGAAATCATTCATTTTTTTTTCTATATGCAATCTCTTGTGCAATAGATTTTCATAGCAAGTTGCTTTTCTACCTTGGCATAATTTATCAAACAGTGATATGACCTGCATCCACAGCCAAAATTTATTTCTCTCCCTCCTTGCTGCTTCCCCATCCCCTAGTTATGATCTCCCCTCTAGAAGTAACTGAATTCCAATCACATTTAGGCAGCTGAAAACCTCTCTAACCTCTTGGAAACAAATCTGCTAACCTGTAAGATAAAATTACTACTAGCGAACAGCACTGATCCTTTTGTATGATACATACATTTTTGTTAAAATCAGGAAATTTCATGATACGAGCACAAATATAGCACAAAAAAGTGTGGTGTGGGATAGAACTCAGAACTTTAAGGAGGGAGAAAAAACACTCCATATTACTTGCTGTAAAATACTTTAAGCCAAACTTTCAAATGTAGCGCCCCAGGGATGAAAATTTGACAATATCTACCTGATTTACTATGATCTGCCCTTGCAGAAATCACACACTGTAAAGATTTTGGAGCTTCTTTACAAGTTGCCAATTGCCAGCTTTTAACCCAGAAATCATTTTCCAGTAAAGTCTGCAAAAAGAATGGAACCCCTTCTGAAGAATGTTAGGCATGAATGACCCAGCCGTTCTCATTTTGAGTTACACAGAAAATAATTGCCGGATAACATTCATGGTACTGTATAGCAGAAACTCTTATTTACTGAAAGGTTAAGATAAATACGTTCATTTTATGGCTGTTATAAATAATATGTCTATAACACGGCTCCTCCTCAGAGTTCCAGCCCTTTAAGCCTCCAACCCTTTAAACAACCATTAGATTTTAAGGCATTTTTTGAGTTTTAAAGTAGTTATTTAAACCTAGCACTAAAGAAAACATTTTGCTTCTGTAATTAATCCATGGTCATCACAAAGTCTGTGGTAAACAGGTTAGTTGGTTTGAAAAGGGCATAAAGTGAGTCATTTTACTATGCAAATTATTTACTTTACAGTCAATTGTTCAGCTGCCTTTTAAATGCATCTTCTCTCTCAACTGTAAAAACTGTAATTGAGAAGGACCATTCTTATGGCTTTAATTTAACCTTTTTACACATTTGGTTTAGTCATCAATGTCCTGTTGTTCTATTATCTTGATGGAACTTATAAAACCACACAAATAAAACAAGCACCATTCATGCACTATATTATGACCAGCCAGCTACACTTTGTTGTCAAACGGTCCTTACCAAAAAGTGTTAACTATTGGAGCTCTCCAAAAATGGTCTGTCTATAACCTTGGATCTACATCAGTAAAAACAAGGCTCTTTGCTAACACAGCTCATTTTAAGGTATGCTGAAAAGAGTCATAGAATCATAGACTTATAAACTTAATAAGCACCACAAGGATTATCCAGCCCAAGTCCTAACGAGTAAAAGAACCTGAAACTTCACAAATAATAACTCAATCAAAATGCAATGATCAGTCAGGAATCTAGCAGGACATAGTATCCTATTGTATCAGCATATTGCATTGGCTTATTTTGCAAATTAATCACATAAAACTTTGATTGATTAGACAATGAGAGCCAATACAAAGAGGCCATCTTAATGTATGATATTGTACCGCAATTCTGAATATAGTTTGCTACTGGGTCACAAATCATGATCTGTTGATAGAACCAAAAAATCATATGTATAGATGGGTATATAAATGTCAAATGTTCACATGCAACCTGCATGGCTGCCTTTTTGAAATCAGCACAGCTGATGGATCAGTCATCTTCTTCCTCCTCTCTGCCTAAGCTATAAACCAATTGTAATATTCAGAAAATACCTCCACAGATGCTTTCAAGTCATGTCCTAAAGCTATAAAATGTATACAGATGTATTCAATTAATTCCCACTGGAAATCCACTGGATTAAAGCAGTTAAAGCAGAATCAATGTACAATCCAGGCTTCTTATATACCTGTGTTTTATACTTGGCTGCTGTACCTATTTTTACTTCTGTGTAGCTGTACCTCTATAGTGATGAAGATATTCAATGATACTGGAAGTAAGGGAAGACTTCATCTTGTGAAGACACAGGCAACCAGCATCCTACTAGGGGTTGGTAGACTGCATCTCTTATCTTCTTATCACAGGCTATGTAGACCAAGGCTAAAGAGAGATGGAGATGTGGAATATATGTTGCCCATTCTTTCTCCATAAAGGAAAGAATACAATGCCAATTTTCAAAGTAAGAAAAAGAATTGTATACTATTGTTGCTATATTATATGTTATCAAATGTAAATAAAATGCTATTTGATATGAAAATGCAGAGAAATTTTTTCTACTTACTTGTTTTCCCAGTTCATGTTTTGAAATGATGTAGGTGTCACTACATTATTATCCAGTATGCAATCTTTAAGATGATTTAAAGATAAATTAGATCAATTAGATAACTCGCAACCTTGGTTTTTTTTTTCAAATTCCTTCCCACAAAAAACTTTTTACAATGAGAGAAAGGAAACTGGAATGTCCAGGAATGATAAACTAGGATGATCAGCTTGCATAAATTCATATATAGAATATATTTCAGTTCAGCTTACATACAGGTACTCTAATAAACACCTCTATTGAAGTATTCTCATGAAATTGATAGTGTATGCAACAGAAGTTGGTTATGCTTTCTTTTGTTAATGACAAGACTCTGTAGACTCTGGGTTTTTTTTTTTTAATGTGGAGCAAAAGCTTGTTGGTTAGTCTGTTTGCATTTATTCTTACTGAGACTGACTTTAGTAAAATTCATATGCAATATCCGAGCAACATGGCTAAGGAATCGTGGAACAGGAAAGTTTTTGAAAAGGGACAGCACAAGAGCAAACTGGCTCCTTTTCCAAAAAGTTGATGTTATTCTGGAGTGAACATAAAATGCAGCTCAGAGGTCAATCTACAATCATAAATTACCCATTCTGTACATCATAAAGGGTCCAGAAATGCAACTAATCATACTAAGGGGAACACATATATACACACAAAACACCTATTTATTCTTTCTGTCCCCAGCATAAAGCTTGAGGAAGGAAAGTTTTCTGTCTCATGGCAGAGGGCAGTGGGAAGATTTAGGAAAGAGTTGACTAAATTTTCTAAGTATTCTCATCCAATACTGGAAGAGGGGATACCCTTCTGAACCTTCATGCTGTCATCTGCAATGCATATTGTTTGTGTAGAATAACTAGTTATGGATAGTTAAAGGCATCATGAATAAATGAATGCTCAATAGAATATTTGGTCTTGAACAGTCCAATTAACTAGGGCAGTGATGTCGAATCTTTTTTTGGTTTGCATGCCAAATTGCTTGCGCATGCGCGCTCCCACGTGCCCGCCACTCACAATGCAATGTGTGGCCCCCCCATGCATGCACACACAACCCCCCCTGCACATGAGCACGTGACCCCCGGGATTTCTAGCCCCCAAAAGAGATGAAAAACAGCTGTTTTTCAGGGGGGGGGGTTGGGGCTAGAAACCCAGGGGTTGCGTATGCATGCGCAGTGGAGCTGGGCTGGGCGACGACTGGCGTGCCGGGTGACATGGCTCCGTGTGCCACTTTGGGCACGTGTGCCGTAGGTTCGACATCACTGAACTAGAGAATCAAGCTGGAAATAGGACATCCACTGCTCTCTAAAGCAAAAGCATGTTGTGTATCTGAAAGGCTATCCAGGCAGTTAAAAGAAGCCATCATTTTACCAAATGTAAGTTCTATAACTGAGTTTTCCCAAGGAAGTGATGGTTGGTCTCTTTATACTAGCCTATCCAAAGTTGTTGCCCATCTACTGCTACTTCTTGGCAACACAACAGCCGCCTGGAAGTATTTTGAAAGAAACAGTTCACAAATCAGAATGATCAGGGTACTTCTAAGCATACCTGCTTAGAGGAAAGAGAAACTACTAAGAATAGCTGGAATTTCTGCCCACAATTTCAGTGAATCTCAGTGCATTAATGGGAAATGAATATCCATGCCATCCCCCAAAACAAGTCCAAACACCTGGTGAATTGATATTTCAGGAAATACAGTAATCATTTGGTGCTATGTTAAATCTATTGGAAGTGTCTCAAAGAAAGTTACCCATGGATTAGGCTTTAGATTTATTCATTCATTAGACTTAATGCTTAAAAGTTCTACTGAGTTTTGAAAGAGCATAGAGAAGCACAGCCAGGTTCCTTTGTATCATGCCCAGTGGCTATAAATTAGCAGTCCTGGAGCTGGATCTTTATCAAGCCTATTCAGCACCAGGTTGCTTCATATTCTCTCTCCTTTAAAAAAAAAAAAATTAAGCAGGGAGCATCTACCTAGAAAGTGAAAGTGAATCCCATTCACTGGAGTGAACTCTATCGCCAAGCCACACATGATTTCAAGCGGGCTTCCTTTGGAGTAAATTGCCCTAAAACTTTTGAACATGTAATTGTATTCCAGCTCATTGCGTTGAGGACCAGTGTTTCAGACTCTTAAATCTGTAGTTCACTCTGTTTCCCCCCCCCGCCTTTTTTTTTTTTTCAAAAGGCAATTAGTTTGCAGCCGGGAGCCTAATTCCCCGAGGATTTCCAGCAAGCGGCAAGCTGCCAACCCCAAACCACACTTTCCTTGCACTTGCACTTCGTCCAAGTGCTTTCAGGAGAACCAAATTGGATTAAATCAATCCTAAAACGCAGGACTGACGTGTCCTTAAACCTGAACACAAACTCAATAAACTGCGTTTGCTCCAAATTGCTTTACAATGCCTGGCAGAGGATACCCAAGGCACGGAGGTTTACTCAGTATTAATTAATCTTATTAATGCTCCTTCAGTCTCTCCGAAAAGAACTGATGTAAATATCAGTGCCCATTAGGCACAGGGAAATCGATACCGAGCAATTTCCCCTTGGTTGTGGGAAGATAATTATGAAAAATTCGCGGAGAGTACCAAACTCATTTCAAACAGATATGTCTGTGCGCACAGGAGTTCTTAAGAAACGGTGCCAATTTAAAGATTGCTGCTATAATAAAATGTATCCTATCAAACGAAGGTTACCAATCCTGGTGGTAATGGGGAGAGGTAAAGGTAAAGGTAAAGGTTCCCCTCGCACATCTGTGCTAGTTGTTCCCGACTCTAGGGGGCGGTGCTCATCTCCGTTTCAAAG
>JANHJO010010527.1:0-11759 GCA_032468235.1 Pseudoxyrhopus heterurus
GCCGGTTCAGCGATCAGCAGGAAAATGGATAGGGAGATTTTCTTAAGCTCAGCACAGAGTGAGAAAAGGAGGACAGGCAGGAAAATCCCCCTACCCATTTTCCTGCTGAGCCTTCAGCATTGCAATCCTGGGATACGTTGAAGGCTTGGGGGGGAGCCTTATGGTAGAATCAAAGTGTAGCCTGTCCTTTTCAAGAAATCAAATGTCTCTGTGTGTGAGAGAGACAGAGAGAGAGAAAGAGAAACAACATAGGGAGTAACAAGAATTGCAGGCAACGCTGTTTGAAAGGGTTTCCTCTCCGCCGTTTCTCTTTCTCTGTGTGTGTCTCTGTTTCTCTCTCACACACACACAGACATTTGTTGAGAAACAGCAGAGAGCAGGGAACCGGGTAAGGGGAGGGTGACTCCCCAAGGCCTGGCACCTGCATGGGTGACTCCCACCAGCCAGTGTGACAAATGGGCTCCCTCATAGTGCCTCTTCTCCCACGTGAAGCAGCGGCCAGTGCAGGCTCTTTCTGCACGACCATGAAGTGGGATTGGCATGATCGGTTCTTGCCCGCAGTGCTGGCGGCCAGGATCGGGTCAGAGCCACTTCCAGCTGAGATCAGCAGGCCACACTCGGTGAGCTGGAGGTGCAGCGGACGCATGGACGCTGCCCAGAATTTTCATAGTCCCATGTGCAGCACATTGCAATAATTCAATCAGGAGGTGACTAAGGCATTAATGACTGTGAGGAGTTCCTCTATAAAAACTAAAGAGGATGACCTTGATAGAGAGAGAGAAGAGCTGGTATTAAGTCAGTGAGGAAATAAATATTTCAGAAGCTCATGAGGGGGAAGATGTACAGAAACCAGTCTAATTTACACAACATATAAAAGAAGGAGAAAGGGAAAGACATTCAGATCCGCAAGATTGCTGTATCCAAAATTAATAAAATGTGTTTTAGGTTTCTATGATGACTATTTCTTGGTCTGAGTCAGGATCAAGCAAAATTGGTATGCAAGATGAAGTTTTGCAAAGCTCCCCAGCCACAGTTGCCACTTGCTCTTCAAACAGGAGCCATGTGTGCAAGACGTATGAACTGAACCCAAGCAAAGAGGTGCAATTCCACTCAGAGTCAACGTTGATATCTTTCCAGTCTAAGACTGATAAGACCTATAACCCATAGCCACTTGATCTTGTTTAGGCTGGATCTGAAGTCTGTTCTTCCCCATTCAGACCCTCACAGCCGTGTGGATACTGTGACAGAACTGTGACTGTTTCATTTGAACAACTAGGGACAGAAATGTACAACTAGGTATAATTGAAGTAGGATAATAGTGCACAGAAATTGGTGGATGGCCTCCCGCAACAGCTTCATACAGATGTTGAGAAAGGGATGGGGCTAAGCCTTTAGTCACCCCACAAAGCAAGAGGTTTAGACTACACTGCTCCACCCTACATTGACTGGAACCAGCCCTGGAATAAGAAGAAACATCACAATAAGCGCCCCACTTCCCAAGCTCCTAAACTAGTCTAGAATGTTACTGTGATTGAAGGTATCAAAGGTTCCTTTTCTTTCAGCCATGGATGACTCAACAACAAAAAGCTACTTATTTCTGAGTTTTCTTCAGTATTTACTCTGAAGGAGAGAGTTGTCTTTGCTCAGATATTTATCCAACTTGCCCTCTTGGGATTCCTTCTAGGCATTTAAGATAAATGTTTGACCATGTCCAGCATTACTTTTCTTAAAATGGAGCACTTGGTTCTAAATATACGGTAACTTTCCTCAACTTTCTAATACTTTCATTTATTGTTCATTCCCATGTTTATTCATTCATTTCCCCCCTGTTGGTTAGTACGAAGTCAAGAGAGTTGATCCTCTTCTAACTTTCCACATGCTTTGAAGAAGACAATTATTGAAAACTCACACGTAGACTTTGTTGAAGAGCGTTTCTAGCTATTACTACAACTTCACATATCTTTGGAAGATTTGCAAATTTAATCCACATATTTTTGCATCTTTTTGAGGGTAAGGGAAGAAATGAGTAACAGATAAAAACAGTAGACACAAAAATCTACTTATTTATGTTTTTAAAGTTATTTCTAATATATACTCTTGGACATCAGACCTATATTGACATTTTAAACAAACATTATCTACTACTGTTCTTCTACTGCTTTTGTTCCTGAGGTTGTTGTAATAGTTGCAATAGATATAACAATAATAACATTCAAGCATATCTGTTTGGGACCTGAGTAAACACTCAAAATAAAAGTGATGTTCTCTTTTTTCTAGAAAATGTTAAACCTTGTCCGGCATCACCCATCATTTCACATGGCACAGTTACTGGTGAACCTAAACCAGTATTTCAGCATGGTGATACATTGGAAGTTCAGTGTGAGATCTCATTTGCACTACATGGATCAAAAATCATAGAGTGTGTGGATGGTGAATGGGCACCCTTACCATCATGCATAGGTAAGCAGCAGCTGCCTGAAAGATGTGTTCAGAAGAAGAAATATGAGCAGACACACTTGTAAACGTAACATGGTAGTTTCTTGCACTTACCTGAGTGGTGGTGGTGGTGGAGTTGCAGGGAATGTGGGGGTTGTTGCATGGTGTGCAAACTGGAATGTTCCTTCATAACAGAGTCCAATACATTATTAATAGAGACTGGAAGGAGTGAGATTACTTTCAAATGTTTAACTAACAAAATTACAGAGGAATTAAAGTATTCTGATTTATCCTAATAATCTCATGAGTCATGAATATATTTCTGTGCTTAGTTCTAATAATTGAGTCTTTGTTCCTTGGAACCGGAAGTAGAAATTGAGAGCTGTCCTTCTCTTTGTAGCATTTCCATGGTTCCATTAGAACAGTTGGTAGAATAAGACATTGCTAGAGGTAACATGATATTCAGAAAATTTGGGACGAAGTATTGGAAATAAAATGAATGTGGGCTTAATGTAACTAGCTGGTTCACCAATTCATGTTAAAAATACCATCACAGGTTTTGAGACTTCAGTATTGCAAATTAAATAACTTGACAAAAAAGATTGCAGCAACTGATTCAAATAATTAGCAATAAAAATAATTAAGTCATGGTAATAAAGTATAAATTGAGAGTTAGCTGGAATGTGGATGTTCACATGTATTTGCCACCTTCATTTGATCAGAACTTTCTGTCAGAGATATTAAAGGCCACTAACAAAACAAAATAAAAACTGTCCGTAATGTTTTATTTTTAATGATTGATTGATAATGAAGTTACAATGGGTATATGAAACAGAGGGGCAAGTTGTTAGAAGAAGCTAAATTATTAATAATTCCTTTATGTAATAATTCCTTTTTCTGCTGCTTTCATCAGAGGAACTAAAAACTTGTAGACCACCTCCAACGATTAAAAATGGATTTTTTCTCCCTGCTGAGCAATCCGTATACAGGCATGGTGAAACCGCGGAATACAAATGCCAACAACAACCTGCCATTATTGGGACCAACTCAGCCAAGTGTCTTCATGGGAAGTGGGAAGTACCATCATGTCTTGGTAAGCTAGAGTGTTATGGCTAAACCTACAGAAATGAATTTTAGGCCTGTCTTGGAATACGTCAGTATTTATTATTGACATGATTGCTCAGAAGTGTGATTCAGTGGGAGAACAATGGGAATTGCTGCTAGGAGGTATAGGTTATTTTATGCCAGTATGGTTCACAGGCACCTTATTTTTCCTGTCTGATCTCTATTTAAAGGGGATTTTCACAGGGCCTATGAAAAAGAAAGATTTTAGTGCTTTTGAAAATGATTCAATCCCAAATATAATCCTGGTGGGATTATGTCTTTACTCTTAGACAAGAAAAATCAAATGCATAGGTTGTTCTGACCTAGGCTTCTCAAGTATGCCCGAAAGCCAGTTCCTTAAACCAAAAACCCCTTTTATTTTAAATACAGAGAATGTCCCTTTAGCAACATCCTTAGTTACAGAAGTTGAAATAGTCTGGGAGAGCTGCCAGGCTGATAAATCCAAACACACTTGGCAATAAACACAGAAGCAGGAAAAACTTCCATGATAAGAAATTTGAATGAATTGTTTCCTGCGAACACCACTCACCTTTCACTCCTCTTTATGCCTTAGGGAAGTGGCCATTCACTGACCACCTGTGGCCTCTTTTCTTAATCTGTTCTTGTCTCTTGGTAGCTCTGTGCATGTGCACACTGAGGATAGGCTCCAGCTCCCCTTCTGCCTCACTAATGTCTGATTGAAAGCTGATACCTGGCAGACTGCCCTGGCCCCATCTCTGCCTCAGATGCAGGGCCCTCGTACCAGCCTTCCCCAGACTCCAAGCCTGGCCCAGGTTCCTCCCCAACCTCCTCACTGTCCGAATCAGCTGCCAACTCCGCTGGCCGCTGGCGAGCCATAACATAGGTATAGAATAGGTGGCATGTAGTTCAACAACAGTAACTTTAAGAGGGATCTAGGAGTCTCAGTGGACAACTACTTAAATATGAGCCAGCAGTGTGCTACAGCTGCCAAAAAAGCCAATGAAGTCCTAGACTATATCAACAGAGAAATATTATCAAGGTCACATGAAGTGTTAGTACTGTTTTATACTGCTTTGATAAGACTGCATTTGGAATACTGCATCCAGTTTTGTTACCATGATTAAAAAAAAAAGTTGTTGAGACTCTAAAAAGGATGTAGAGAAGAATAGCAAAAATGATTAGGGGGCTGAAGGTTAAAACATATGATGAACGGATGCAGGAACTGGGCCTGTCTAATCTAATAAAGAGAAGGACCAGGAGTGACATGACAGCAGTGTTCCAATATTTCAGGGGCTATCACAGAAAAGAGGAGTCAACTTATATTTTTCATTTTTTTAGTGAATGGTTTTCAAGATAGTCTACCATAGATTAAGATTCCTATGTTCCTCGCAATGGGGGAGATCTATAACTGATAGCCTTGAAATTCAGAGTTGGAACAGAAAGGAAAGAAATAAGATTATCCAGGTTTATTGATTGATTGGTTTGTTTGTATATCAATCCAACGTGTATGCCAGGCAACTCTCTGCCTTATCTATCTGCAATTTAATTTAAGGAGCACATCAAATCTAAAATCCTACATAGGAGAGTAGAAAGAGATGTCTACGATCTGTCAATCAGAGTAGATAAATGAATAAAACAAATATTGATCAGTACATTTTTGATAGATGTACTTGGAATATGAAGTCAGATAATCTAGAAGAAGAAGAATGGAGCTTATAAATAAAGAGAAGAATAATAGATTTATTATATAAATACTTATGTAACAATATTTGAATTGTTAGTTGATCCACGAAGTTGTACACGTCCACGGTATGCAGACTTTCAACCACCTGTTCAGACTACAAAGCTGTTTAACACCAACCAGTTTGCAAACTACCGCTGTGGTTCCAATCTGCATGAAACAAAATGTGTTGATGGATCATGGCATCCTGAGCCACAGTGTAAAGGTATCGTTTGCATGCTATGTACAAGTTTATAGTTTCTTCAATAGGATGACGTTAATCATCTCTAAAAAATAAAAGTGGGAACACCTGAGGAGTGTCTTCCTACATAACACCTTTGGATGGCACACAGTTTCTTCTGAAAACCCTGTTATGATCCCATGAGCTGTGCATGCTTTGTCTAATCTGATGCTGCAGTGAGACAGCGTGAATGTATCCATTTCAAAAGAAAAGATCATTTTGCCATGTAGAAAAAAATCCTTCTCAACAATCCAAGGATAAAAGGAAATATACGTTAGCCTTAAAATCAGTCGGTTTCTTCCTTAGCAGCTATTTTGTTTCCTTCACAGCAGCCACTCCACCTCAGTTGTGGCGGACAGATTCCTAGCCTGCATTGGACAGCATGCTTTTGCCCATTTTTCCCTGTTAGGCAAATTCAGTGATAAAATTTCATTTGTCACATTACAAAGGTTATTTGCTTTGAGTCTTTCGTGTCTTAGGCAACATAATGAATTTACATGGAACAAAAGCATGCAAATCTAGTACGGAATTAATCTTTGACTTTTGGTACTTGCATGGAGACATCCATACAGGTTTGTTGGCATAGTTAAAAAATTAACTGGAAGAAGTTTCAGAATTTTGGCTGCTTAAAAGGACCATCGGATCATTACATTGCTCCTAGTTAATTCCAACATATCTTCATTAAGGAGAAATTATTCACACACACACACACACACACACACACACACACACACATTTGCATTAATTAAATGTTATTTTTGTTTAGTCCGTAGATAAGCAAACATAGTGGTGAATGATAAACTTTGCCTGCATTAGATAAATGATTTCAGTTGGTTTCCTGTCTTTGTGCTAACTGGTGGCCTTTCCTAATACTACAGTTAAATATCAGCTTGTCCAGCTTAATCTAATTTATGATCAATCCTGCAACTACTTTTATATACGCCAAAGGGCAATACAGTTAAATTTTACTAGTGTATAAAGATCATTGCTGCAAAGCTTTGATGGCTCCTTCTTCTTCACCCATTGTGGTCTTAAAGTAAACGGATCTTGCAACAGTGACTTACATTGCTATTTTATGTAATTACCGTGTTTCCCAAAAATATGACCTACCCCAAAAACAAGCCCTAGCCTGATTTTTGTGACTGTGCCTAATATAAGTCCTACCTCCAAAATAAGCCCTAGTTAAGCCCCAACCACCATCTGGTTGTATGAGGTGGGATGAGGTGCATGCGTAAAAATCAAGCTAGGGCAGGAATGGGGGGTGGAGCTACCCCATGCACCCCGCACCCACTTACATTAGGACTTCTGCAGCCAAGCCTCCCATGCCCCGACAACTGTCGCACTGCTGCCTGACTACTTCTGCAGCTGCTTGTGGCTGCTCCTGGCTGGACACCATGTGGTGCATCATACTGGTGCCGCCAGTCATGGTAGGACGCCACAAGGCTCATCACACCGGTATCGCTGCTTTCAGCAGGATGCTGCATGCCACATTGCAATGGTGCTGACACTCACATGCGCAATGGCATGATGTGTCCTGCAACCTCCCACTGCGAGCAGCGGCACCAGCATGACGATCCATGCAGTGTCTTGCCGCAAGCGGCCAAAGAAAAAGTCAAGCAGCAATGCAACAGGTGTTAGGGCATGGGAGGCCTGGCTGTGATGGTCCTAAGTCAGCAAGTAAGACATCCCCCAAAAATAAAACCTGCTGTTTATTTTGGGGAAACACAGTAGGTTGTTGTTCTAACTGAGTTTGTAACTGTTGAATTGATTTTGATCATATATGTCTTTTACTGTAATTGTTTTATTAGTACCATTGAGAATTTTATGAATGTAGTAAAGTTCCAGTGTGATCAACAGGGAACAAATGGTTCTTTTGTGAGAGTTTTCTGGTGAAATGTTTAAGGATGAATTATGAGTACTAGGTAACAGCAAAGGATTAGAATTGGAAGAAACAGACATCATGATTTAAATTTTGGTCCTGAAATTTTGGTTTGTGGAAAAACAGACTGGAAGATATGAAGACAAATGTGAGAGCAGATAGCAGAAAAGAATGATTGAGAGAAAGAAAGATAAAAGATTTGCTATGGTCTAATAGGAAATGTTATCTATGATAGTTGTTTTTGCTGTTGTTGTTGTTTGTTCCCCAGTTGGTCAGCCCTGGCATTCTGTATCATTGTGGAAACAGAAATCTATGTAGCAACAACTGGAAACCTAATCTGAGCATACTGTTGGGTGCTAAATCTTAGAGAAGATTTTTGGAGGATAAATTGATTAGTCAAGGATTCTCACTATGCAAGCAGCCTACTGCACAGACAATGAGAGACTGGCAAAGGAAGGAATAGCACATAGGGCCTTTCACTGGTTCCCAATAGATTTTTAGGTCAATTCTTGGTGTTGATCTATAAAACCTATATAGTTTGGGACTTGGATACCTGCAGGTCTCCAGTTGCGGTCAGCCAGTTTATATGGACAAAGTGCTTGTGGTACTCAACTTCCATGAAATGAGTAGGAGGACTAAGATATGAATCACTTTTTCTCAGTAGTAGCACCAGACTTCTGGAATAGCTTTTTTGTTTAGGAAAATGTTCCAGACTGTTCTCTTTCACAGAACATTTATGGACTAATTGCATGTCCTGTACCTTAGATTTATTGTTACGGTACTATTTTTAGTATCTGGTTGCGATGTAACTTTGAAAGTGATTAATTTTTGCATGCTGTCAGTTCTTACCATAAGTGTTTATCTGCAAAACATTGTCAACCCCCTCCCCCAAATATCTCCTGAAACGTAATGCAAATATTGACTGACAGGAGTAAGGATAGAAGCCTGTGGATCAGCAGAATCTGATGGCTGTGGTACACAAAACTAGTTCCCTAGGATCACTTGGGGACATCAGCAGTCAAGAAAAATGAGAGCCACAAATTTTTCTAAGCCTCAGTTGCAAAAGAGAGAAGAATATCATAATCAAATGTACGGAAAGCTTCTGAAAATCTAAAGACTACTTGAGATTGTGATATTTTATTTCTTTATTTGCCAGCTCTGCTACACAGCCACTTACCAACTGGATGAAGCAAATTAGGGAGCTGCGATGGCTCAAGTGGTTAGAGCACAGTACTGCAGATCAGCAGTTTGGCTGATCGAATCCCACCAGCTCCAAGGTTGACTCAGCCTTCCATCCTTCTGAGGTCGGTAAAATGAGAACCCAGATTGTTGGGGGCAATATGCTGATATTGTAAACTGCTTAGAGAGAGCTGAAAAAAGCTCTGATAAGCGGTATATAAATCTAATGCTATTATTATTATTATTATTATTCATCTGATTTATTTGATTCCTGACACGGTCAGTGTTAA
The DNA here is from genome assembly GCA_032468235.1 of Pseudoxyrhopus heterurus. Lineage (NCBI taxonomy): Eukaryota > Metazoa > Chordata > Lepidosauria > Squamata > Pseudoxyrhopus > Pseudoxyrhopus heterurus. The sequence goes on from JANHJO010010527.1 coordinate 8,832, forward strand.
TAGGTAGGAAAAGACCATTTTTCTTTTTAAATATGTAATATGGAAATTATTTTGCCAAAATGCATGATATTAATACATTGATAATCCTACCTACAATTCTATTTGATGTAATGAATGCTGTAATCTTGGAAGAAAGTATAGAAACATGTTGCCAAAATGTAGTCTCTAGAACAGGGCTGTCAAACTCGTGGGCCGTAGGCCGGATGCATCACGTGATGGCCATGCCCATCCCTGGTTTAGCTAAGGGGGGGAAAGGCGCGATACATCACATGACGATGCCATGACAGCACGAGTTTGACACCCCTGCTCTAGAACTTGGAATGCTTTATCCACTGAGAAAGGCTGACATACAAGTAAATTTATCTCTGTCAATTATATCTCTAAATAGCCATTTGTTTATCTCCTCAAGTTAATCAACACACCTTGGACTTAAGGAGTGAAGTTTTGTTTCAGATAGGCCTAGAACAAAGGGAACCATGCCTAAAGTAAGGTAAAGATTAAGGTTCCCTCGCACATATGTGCTAGTCGTTCCCGACTCTAGGGGGCGGTGCTCATCTCATCATCCCATCTCCTGCTAGGTTGGCAGAAGCTGGGACAAATAACGGGAGCTCACTCCGTTATGCGGCGCTAGGGATTCGAACCGCCGAACTGCCGACCTTTCTGATCGACAAGCTCAGCATCTTAAGCCACTGAGCAATACTAATCCTTCACATGATTTTGATTCAATGCTTCTGTTTATACAACCCAGGATTGCATTAGGTTTTTTGACTACTGCCACACACTGCTTCCTGATACGCTTAGTATGCTCCTTGGCCCTTATAAACTTTGAGGCATTGTTCTAATGGTTTCATTCCAGAATCCAGGGAACTGCAAGATAATCTATTTTTAAGCCTCGTTTGCTGAAAATGGGCCTTTCAGAATAATATCTATTAGACTTAACATAGGGAGGTGGAGATGTCTGCGGGCAAGCTGATCTTTTTAATAGTTCCGGGATGCTTAGCATAGCTCATGTGACCTGCGAAGGGATCATTAGCTTCATTTGAAATGGTTATATCAGTAAATAGTCAAAATGAGTCATCAAATGTGCTCCCTGATTGGGAATGCTCAGAGCACAATAACGCGAGGGAGAAATGGAACTGTTGAATTGAATAAGTGACTGGGAAAAAAAGCACTAATGGAAAAACTAATAATATGGAATTGAACTGCGTACACAAGAGACAAAAGAAAATGAATGTAAATATGCACATCATAACATTCCTTATTTACCAATCCATTTTACCCTTCAAACTTGGAAAGAGAAAACAAAAGTAGAGAAAAGTGGAAAACTTTTTCTGGCATAAAAAGCCTCCTGGGAGTTGATGGGACAAAGGAAATGAGGAGAGGCAATTTAAAAAATCTCATCTTTCACAAAGCCAATTGTCAACAGAATAATTGCGCAGTGCCTGAGCAATTGTTAGACCCAAGAAACAACAACAAAAAAAGATAAGTTGAATTACTTCTGAGTAGTTCCTTTACTGTTGCTCGCCTGCATACAGAATCTTGCCAGACTAAAGCAATATCTGCAATAATTATAGATATATTCTCTGTGAACTGCTAGGAAGGATCTGGCCTTGCTTGCTTCCTGCCCAACAGACATTTAGATTAGATTAAATTAGATTAGATTAACAGAGTTGGAAGGGACCTTGTAGGTCATCTATTCAAACCTCCCACCAAGCAGGAGACCCTACACCATTTCTGACAAATGTCAGTCCAATCTCTTCTTGAAAGTCTCAAGTGATGAAGCTCCCACAACATCCGAAGGCAACTTCTGTTCCATGGATTGATTGTTCTCACTCAGAAAATTTCTCCTTATTTCTAGGTTGAATCTTTCCTTGATTTGTTTCCATCCATTGTTCCTTGTCTGGCCTTCAAGGGCTTTGGAAAATAGCTTGTCCCCTTCCTCTCTGTGGCAGCCCTTCAAATATTGGAAAAAGTTCATGAGAAGTCCTCATAAAGAACTTCTTCTTTATGACTTTTTGAGGACTTCTCACAAAGGAGGACTCCCAAATCTCTAAGTCAGGAGTAGGGGACTTTGTGCACTCAATATGTGTGTGATTTCAATTCTCATCCATCTCAGGTTGAGTGATCAACAGCAAAGAAGCATGGTCATGAAAGTCCCATACACCTGAGGGGCATCTTTTTTTACCCCTAAACAGATGAAGCTCATGACTTCTGAACAGGCCATTCAAAATGTGTATGATTTCAGTTCCCATCAACATCAATGCCCAGTGGCAAAGAATACAGAATAAGAGCATTGGAAGGTCTTCTAAAGCAATCCCCTGCTCAAGCAGGAGACCCTATACCATTTCAGACAAGTAGCTGCCAATTTAAAAATTTCCAGTGATGGAGCACCCACAACTTTTGAAGATAAGCTGTTCGACTAGTTGATTGTCCTCACTGTCAAGAAATACAGTATCTCCTTATTTCTAGGTTGCTTCTCTCCTTGATTAGTTTCCATTCCTTGCTTCTTGTCCAGCCTTCAAGTGTTTTGGAGAATAGGTCAATCCCCTCTTCTCTGTGACAGCTCCTCAAATATTGGATGACTACTATCATGTCACCCTTAGTCCTTCTCTTCGTTAGGTTAGACCTACCCAGTTCCTGCAACCATTCATATGAATCAGAATCAGAATAGAGCTGGAAGGGACTTAGGAGGTCCTATACTCCAACCCTCTGCTCAAGTAGGAGACCCTATAGTATTCCAGACAATAACAGAGTTGGAAGAGACCTTGGAGGTCGTCTAGTCCAACCCCCTCTCAAGCATGACCCTATACTATTATAAAAAAAATGGCTGCCCAGTTTCTTCTTAAAAACTTCCAGTGATGAAGCACCCACAACTTCTGGTGGCAAGCTGTTCCACTGGTTAATTGTCCTCACTGTTAGGAAGTTTCT
>JANHJO010010537.1:102628-114920 GCA_032468235.1 Pseudoxyrhopus heterurus
TGACTCAGCTTTCCATCTTTCTGAGGTCAGTAAAATGAGGACCCAGATTGTTGGGAGCAATATGTTGACTCTGTAAACCACTTAGAGAGGACTGTAAAGCACTGTGAAGCAGCACATAAGTCTAAGTGCTATTGCTGCTACTATTTATACTATTTATTATAAATAGCTATTGCTATTGCTACTACTATTTGGATACCTGGAGCTAATGGTCTCTCCTATCCTTGTATTCATGCAAATACAAATCATTTTACATTTCAGTCAGGGAATTTCCAGTTCACAGCTTAGAGGGAAAGGTTGTGAATCAATATTCCAGATTTAGAAAGCAGCCATAAAAGTCAAAGATCTATAGAACTGGTGAAAGAAAGAGAAGAAGAATAGCATACACACATACTTGCTTTCTTCTAAACTGTACAGATTGATGGCATAAAATACAATCCTGTTGACAAACCATTCAATCTCCATGTCTTAGAATTTGAAGCTAGCAAAATCAGCCCAATATTATCTCATTGGATCTCTTCCTAGAGTTTATCTTCAGCTCTAAAGCTGTGAGCAACTTCACCCCCTTACACATATGTACCCTTTGGTTTGTTTACTCAAGAAAACATGAAATATGCTTTTGGGGTAAAGGTAGGGGTCAAATCATGCATCACAAGGCAAAAATGTCTGTGGTGCAGCTCAGAAATGAGGAACTAGGCTGGTACATTTCAGTAATTCCTGCAAGTAAACAGATTTTGAAAATATCATCTATAACATTGAACAGTAATCTAATAATAATAGGATGTAATTTAATATTCTGCCAGGATTTTCTTCTTTAGAATTCCCCTTTGATTTACCTAGCCCAAGAAGCCTGTTCTGTAAATTGTGTTGTTTGTTTTATAAGCTGTTACATATTTATTCCATGTTGACTTTACACATTTAATGAATGTTCCTTGGCTTTCCTTTAGAGATAGTATCATTAGTTGGCGTATTAAATAAAATGTATGGTGTGGAACCCATGAGAGAAAGCAACCACCTTCTTCAGAGAGCTAGAGCAAAAGCAGTGTGCAAAGAATCAGGCAGACACAACTAATAAAAGAATTTATTTGATGAAATAGCAGATATACATGTAGATAACTGGGAAATAGCAGATGTAAAGATAAGAGAGGGTTGGGGTGGTCCAGGTTAATATGATAATTTTCCATTTTTCAGCAACTTTTAAGTGGGAGTGCTACTTTTTTTTACTAAAACAGAAATTGTATGTTTTGAGGAATATATTACAACTGTTATTAATTAACAATCTGCTCCCTTTCCCCTCTGTACCATCTTGTTCAGCCTATATAATCCTGTGAGCCATCCAGAGTCATTTAGTCATTACAAGAGCACTTATACACTGCTTCACAGTGCTTTATAACCCTCTATAAGCGGTTTACAGAGTCAGCTTCTTGCCTCCAACAATCTGGGTCCTCATTTTACTGACCCTGGCAGGATGGAAGTCTGAGTCAACCTGGAGCCTGGTGAGAATCAAACTGCTGGCAGTCAGCAGAATTAGCCTGCAATGCTGCATTCTAACCACTGTGCCACCACAGCTTTTAGATAATATAGGTAGTCATACACATTGAATTAATAATAATAATTAATAATCTCAGGCACTATCTTGATATGGTTGTGGGGTTTGTGTGCTCTGAAGAAGATGAGTCTCGTCAGAGGACCTAAAAAATATGGTGAGACATAATTTATACAAACTCATACTGGATTGATCACTGGCCAGGTCAAAGACCAGGCCAGATGTTAGATTTCCTAGATATCTGGTGACAAAAGGTCTATAGAACTCAGAACTGTTGGCTGATCAATAAGGGCCAGGAACTTCAGGATTACTGGAAGAAAAGTTGTTTATTTGTTGCAAATATAGAAAGATTGAAAATAAAAATAAAAAAAATGAGCTGTATTACCAATCAAGTCTAACAAGAAGAAGATATCTGAAAAGAATGCACCAGTTCTTGAAAGAACTACATCCAGAATCTAGAAATAACCGAACAGAAGCTAGCAGATCAACATCAATTTATAATATGAAATAAAGTATTCACAAAAGCAGAATTGGAAGAGACAAAGGTCTACCAGGGCAAAGAAATCGAAGTCTTGCTAGAAGTAGCTCAGACTATAGAGGCAAACCTGAGGGAATCAGCAGTGGAGGAAGCCAACATAGCTATTGAATTATCTTTAATATCAAACCAAGCACTCTTTCTTCCACAGAAAGAACAAAGCCCTCTAAAAATGAAGAATGGAAACAAAGAACAACTGAACACCTAGAACAGCACAAAATCATCAGAACAAGGTTGCCTGCATTGAAGCTTGTTCTTTACATTTAAAAGAAAAAAGAAAACTGTTAAACAAGTAGATAAAAACTAACAAAAAACTAATAAGTAATAAGCAAGGGAAAAATAAATCAAATAAAAAGCAAATAGTGTGAGAAAAGAAACAAAGTTAAAAAAACAGAAAACAAAGTGGCTTCTGATATTTGTCACAGCAGTTGTAAGTACAAATATATTTTAACTTGTCTCCCTAAAGATACATCATATTACCTTTCTTTCTATAATATATCCTGTCAAATCATCAAAATCATAAGACACATGTTCACTTTTTTCATTTTTACACACAAAAAAGCCCATAAGAGACTTCCTGTCAGAAATAAATGTAGATAATGTCTTTAACATATGCTACTTTCATATTTTTCTCAGAAGCTCTTCCTTTTCATCAAGAAATCACCATTCTAACCTCCAAGGAGACACCAATTTTCATATAAAAATTCCAAAAGTTTATACATACATTTTCTTATAAAATGTTGATTTATTTCATTTGGGGCATAAATTCCTAATATCAAATTCTTAACTCCCCGTAAATTAAGTTTCATGCCAACATATCTGCCAAAGTCATCAGTCAATGTAAGTTTTGGATGGGAGGTTTAAATACAAAACAGCTCCATTTTTTTCTTTCAAATCTACTGAAACAAATTCCTTAGTTTCCATCCATTGCTTCTTGTCCTGCCTTCATGTGATTTGTTGAATAGATTGAACCCCTCTTTTTTGTGGCAGCCCTTAGATATTGGAACACTTTGATGCAACCCAACAGAATTTAGTTGAAAACAAGCTCTTTCCACTTGAGCAGAAAGGAAACTGTTCAAACAGCAGAAGAATAAAAGTCCAGCTCGTAATTGATATGATCCTGGAAAACTGCAAGAGAAGGAAAACCAACTTGAATGTAGTATGGATGGATTACAAGAAGGCATTCAATCCCTTACCACATGATTGGGTGATCAAGTGCCTAGAAATAACAGGACTGAATAAAGTTGGGCCATGGCTATCAAACATCAAGAAATCTTCTATGCTACCCCACCTCCTTTACATAAACAATTTGAAACTGCATAGAAAAGCACCATCTGAAATAGAATTCCTGCCGAACACTATCCCTTAAATACAGCCAAGACATTGCAATGATGTTTAGACTGGACAAATGTGCTATTTGGGAGAAAATAGTGAGAACAGAAGGAATCAAGATGCCTTATGGAAATAACATCAAGGGTCTGGATGAAGAGGATCACTTCAAACACCCAAGCATCCCTCAAGCTGACAACATCAAGCACACTGAAGACAAGGCACGTCCTTGTGAAGAACTCAATAGGTGAATAAAAATGCCAAATCCAAGTCTAAACCTCTGGCTGACTCTGTGACGAACCCATAATAAGTCATAAAGTCATTTCCACAGCCCTGTCAATGATATTGTGCACATGAAGGAAGGCAAAACATGGGTTGTGTTATGCAAGATATTATACGCATTGATGTATTATATAGATGAAGGGAAGGAAGAATTTATTATGGGGATGAGATTTTAACATTTTTTTTCTCAAAAATATGGTTTTGTCATTATGGCTTTTCTTTGAAAGTAACTGCTGTTCTCTTAACTTAGAATTCCAGCACATACTTGGAAGTGTTGGAAGCTGAGAAGACAATCAATTGTTGCTTCATATAGAGCAGGAGTGTCAAACTCGATTTCATTGAGGGTCACATCAGGGTTGTGTTTGACCTTGGGGGGCCAGAGTGGGAGAGGCAGGGTGGGCATGGCCAGCTCAACATCATTTGTGTCAGGCGCCTGCGGCAGCCCAAGTGCTCTGCCAGCGAAAATGGAGAAACCCAGATCTGGCCCACGGGCCTTGAGTTTGACACCCCTGATATAGTGCAATCTGAGACCCCTGATATAGAACAAAATCTTCAGGCACGGGACATAGCATCTTGATGGAGATATAGAATAAATGAATGGATTCTCCTTTGAATAAAGGTCTCCTTCTCCTGTCCATAGCAACACCACGAAAGTGCTTTGCTTACATCTTTCCCTAGGGTGTCTTTTTCAGTCTTCCAATCTAATCTACAAGCCTGGAGATCTTTCACAGAAACATTAACCAGGTCCAGAGCTGCTTAGATTGCTCAAGGTTACCTACTTCCTGCCAGCACTTGTGACCCAGAGATCTAAACTCTGTCTATAGTTACAGTAGATAGTCTATATCTAAACTACATAGATGGAACGTTCTTTCCCATACAGTGCACTTCAATATTTATTTACTTAAAATGTGAGTTTTCTACTTATTATTTATTGCTCTACTCTAAGTATGTTATAGTGATGTTATGAAACAATGTCAAGGAATAAAAAGAAGCCATGAAAACACTTAAACATACAACCATTAGGACTGGAATGCTAGCAGAGAAGAGATCATTGACGGAATTGGTGCCACTTCCATTAACATTTGCATAGATCAGTGATGGTGAATCTTTTTCATTTCGTGTGCCAAAATTGCGCAAGCGCAAGTACACGCACACTCCCACGTGCCCCCACACACAATGCAATGCACTCGCCCCAGTGTATGCATGCACCGCCCGGTTTTTAGCTAAAAGGGGGGGGCATGCGCGGGGAGGCACGGGGGACCCCCCCTGTGCATGCAGGCACCCCCCTGCCCTGTTTTTAGCTCAAAAAAGGGGGGCCACGCACATGCACAGTGGGGCGGACTGGGCAACAGCTGGCATGCTGGGAGACATGGCTCCACATGCCCTTCTGGGCACACGTGCCATAGGTTCACCATCACAGGCATAGATCATCCCAAGTGATAGCATCCGTGAAGATTGCAATAACTTGGGGGCTGGCGTAATTGAGTTGTTTAGAACTTCGTCTGATAATACCTTGAACTTTGAACCTGGTTTAGTCACAAAGAGGCAAGCCGTGTATATATTTTAATATAGTTGACAGGCCAGTTAATAACCTGGCCATTGTATTCAGCATTAATTGTATCTTCTGAATCAGTATCAAGGACAATTTTGCAAGAATTGTGCTAGCCTAACTCTTCCTTTACACTTGGCCACTTAGGTTTAATGAAACAAGGTGGCCTATAAATGAAACAGGTTTCTGTCTGGGATATTTTTCATGTTCATTTCACTGAAAATGATGCTATAAACCCTCCCACTCTTTCAAATAGCTTGTAAAGGATATTACTGCTTCTGTTCATAACTGGGGGGGGGGGGGTTTCCCCAAAAACATTCGAAGCAAAATTGGGTCATTTGTTTTCTTTTGTGATTTCAGGTCAAATATGGAAATTACGCCTTTGTTTGGGATGCCGCAGTTTTGGAATACGTTGCTCTAAATGATCCAGATTGTTCCTTCTACACCGTTGGAAATACTATTGCAGATCGAGGATACGGAATTGCTCTTCAACATGGAAGCCCCTACAGAGACGTCTTCTCACAAAGGTAATGTTGTTAGAAGAATACCAAAGTTGTCTGAGACTTTTGGTTTTGTTTGTGCCAGAAAATATATCACCTTATTTATACCTGAACTCATTGAAGCATAATTACAACGCACCCATAAGAACAATAAAGCTGAGGATGGTTTATATTGTGGTTGACTGTAATGCAGCTCAACAGAATAGTGCTGATTTTGATTGGGGGTAAGGATGGGAATCGTCAATTTTTTTCTAGAATTAAAAAAGGTGCTTGAATGTGCTCCGAAGACAATCGCAGACAATCGCAGAGGGTCAGCAAAGGCTTGAAGAAATATTATGATTTAAATCTTAAGTTAAGTCTTGGGCGGTCCATGGCCCTGATCCACAGCTACAAAAAGTATTTAAAGAGAATCCGTGGTGAAGGAAAGGTTGAGAACCACTGGATTATGAGGTTAGATTAAAAAAAAGAGGCAGAGTTTTGATTGTACCATCCTGAAAGTCATCTTTCCTTTTTGGACATACCCTTATGGGTGCTCAAATACTTTGACTAGTTGCCTTATGATTTGTGGCACCAACATAGGAACCTTGAAACATGGATCTTGCCTCATCCAGATCTCAAGATTGTAACTTTGAGAAACCTTGTCTGTCAAAGATCAAGTGGATATCAGCAATGGCTAGCCTGATCAGAGAGACAGAGAGAGATCTTGGGCCCTGGCCAAAAACTATCAGAGGCCTGTCCTGGTTCTACTTGAAACAGTGGTTCAAAATTGTAAAGTCATGTCAGTGTGCTTTCTGGAAAAGAGAAAGAAAAAAGCTCTATCAAGGGCTGGTGTTTATATAGGATAGCTGCAAAAGAGGTGCATATAGATTGTGAATATAGGTTTCTAGAGGTTCCTTTAGGAGTGAATATAGGTTTCTGTGGATAAAAAGATTGACCATGTATTGGCATAATATGTGCATGGAGAAAATATAGTTTATTACTTGTCTGCAATCTATAAAAAGACTTTATATTGTTGCATAAATTGAATTTACAGACCTTGGTTTAGAATTTAGAGCGGGGGGTTGCACTAGAAGACCTCCAAGGTCCCTTCCAACTCTGTTATTCTATTCTATTGTGTTCTGTTCTGTTCTATTCTATTCTTCTATTCTATTCTAATATATGATTGATATTGTGCTGTCAAAATAGTTAGTGCTGCTGTTCTATCACTGTAAGCCAACACATCTATAACACAGAGGATAACAACAAAGGTGGCATCATGTCTATTGCTAATTTTTGGCAGTACTGGAAAAACATGTAAGAGACTAATTTCAAGTGGATTTGGATTGCAGGGTTGATTTATGGAATTAATACATTAGTCAGATTCTACAGTAAAATGAGATATGTAACAGAAGCCTATAATCTGGAGAACAGTCATTTCAAAAGTAGGGGATATGGAACTAAATAATTCTTGTTGTGTTGTTTATATTTTCTCAATTTAAATCATAAATATTCTTATCATTTTAATTGGGATGGTATTTATATGGTTATGCTTAGCCCTTTTGTATATTGCTTTTGCATGGGTCTTGCTTGCAATAAATAAACAACAGCAAATTGGAAGGATGAGCAGGCACAAAAAAGCAGAAAGAAACCTGAACATCTGGAAGTTCAAACCATAGCATTACTTATCTCCCGTATAGGTTTAAATCATGCTCTTGAATAAATTTTGCATTGTCTCATGCCTCTTTCTAAACTGCCCTTAGAAATATGCATGTATTATAAATATTAGCATGTATTGTGCAACAGCAGCTTCACCTTGAGGTCTCATGCTGAGCAGCCATCATTTTTTATCATATTAAGATTGTAGTCTGCGTTACAAGTCACTGCGTAGCACAGGGTGGCTTTATACGTCTTGTTATTGTGTTGAATGTTTAGGTTTTCCTCAGACTATTCTGTTAAACAAGGAAGTGTTTTATGTGACTCTACTAACATTATTTTCTACAGAAATGAATTGAAAAAACAGCAAAAGGTATTTCTTGTACTGCAGCTGAGCCATATTTATTAAGTTTATCACTTTTGGCCTGTTTAATAGCCCTTTGTTTTCATGTGATTTATATCTGCAAAAATACACAGATAGCAAGATAATTTTTTACCTGTTTTCCTTAATCGTCTTACTTTTTTCTCATCTGATACCTTTTGTATTCACAAAACATATTATATTATATTATTATATTATTGTCAGCGTTCCAAGTAATGCACCCATAGAAAGTAGAACTCTGAAGCAGGCAAATTCCTCAAAGAACAGTTTTATCTCATACATCAGCATGACTGGTGAAAGCCAACTCTAAAAGTTCCCACAGCTTTCACCTAATTAAAAGTTTCCCCTTTCCCCCAAGTCATTGGTCATGCTGTCCAATCAAGATGCTGGACGATTGCTTGGTTACTTCACTCTTCCTCTGGCCAGCCACCTGTGACAGCGTCCTTGGTTCCCACAGGGAATCTTTATTGTTTTGGCTACAAAACCCCATCTAGCTATTTCCCCCTTCCCTCTGTTATGTGGCAACCCTGAAGCCTCCAAGATGGCCTCAGCCATGTTCACTTCAGGGTTGACAATTATAGTGTGTGTGTGTGTGTGTGTGTGTATCTCCCCTATATTATCTAGTTTGGTCCTTTGTTCTTCATGTCTAGCTGAGCTGTATTTTCTGAAGAAAAATGCAGTGACCTATACTAGGGTTTTCTTATTATAATTCAGGCTTGCACATATTCACAATTTTATCTGATCTAAAATTAGCTTTTTAGTGGCAAATACTCTAGTCCAGTCAAACTCGTGGCCCGTGGGCCGGATGCATCAACTGCTGGCCACGCCCACCCCCAGTTTAGCAAAGGGGAGAAAGTCACGATACATCACGTGACGACAACATAATGCCCTGAGTTTGACACCCCCGCTCTAGCCAAATGCACAAATATTGATAGATCCTAGAAGCTGAAAAATTAATGAGAATTCCAGTGGAATATTTACATATGGCACATATTACTGTGCAAGTATATGGATAAGTAGCATTTTCAAAGCATATAGCATTTTTATATTCAAAGCGCATGCACCAGGGATTCTCTCTTTTCCTGTTCACTATTCATATTTTTCCTATAATTTAGCCATGAATGCACTATTCATAAAATGCACATGTATCTTTTCTATACATTTGGAAATTGATGCACGATGCAGATTTTCAGCTGGAAAAAAAAATTGGATTTCCATCCCAGGTACATTAGTGTAGTGGCTTACTTAATATTGGGATGAATCCCTCGATGAGCAGATGTTTGAGAGAACTCTAGAGCTGGAAGAGACTAAAGATGAGAGTTATTAGCATAATGAGAAAATAATTAGATGATCAGTATTGAAAACTGAGCCTTAAGAGACTGGCGGGGCCATAGTTGCAGAAAGGGCCAGTAGGAATGTTGCTGATTTTAAAGTGGAAAGCAGTTTTTAGCAAGCAGATGCATCAGTGGGAAGCATTCTTGTGAGAGAGGCTTTTCATAGTTCCCTTGGCACAGTTTTTCCATGACTGCTCTCATGTGGGTTTTTCAGATCATCCTTTGCCTCTCTGATGAGGAAGTTGAATCGCTGCCTCTGAATTCTAAGTAGCAGCAAAAATAATTTTTTTCTCAGTGGAATTAGCAAACATTCACTCCAATACTTCAAATTCTTCCGTGTGAAGGAGATCTGTTTAAAATGCATCAGTGAGTCATGCCTCCCCTCTTTCTTAAGATAAGAGGAGGAAAAGTGTGTTTTCTTTGATATTAAATACTGGCAAATATTGGGAGTCCATCACCTTGTAATATTGGACATCCCTACGTGACCACGACATAGGATCTTGAATTGTGGAAAAAGCTTAGACTAAGAAAGGGATCTTTCTTTCTGACATGAAATCCAAAAGCTGAAGGTTAAATGGCTGAGGAATTCAAGAAGGGTCGAGGTAACACAAAATCTGGATGAGAATGTTCAAAAAGAAAGATAACCAAACTGAAGGGAGCAGACAGACTGGAATGCGGAGCTAGAACAGGGATGGGCCCCTGAGATTTCAGAGCAACATTTTTTTAAAAGAATTTTTTATTGTTTTTTTCCTTTACATAAACTTCTTATACATGAACAGCACTGTCTTTGGGTAACCAACATATCAATCCAATAAATCTTTACAAACTTCTTAATTTTTATAACATTACTCCAATTTAAATTTTCCATAATAAATCATTCCATTTCTATCCCATAGTCTTTCTCTTCTTTAAATTTATAGTAATAGTACTTATTAATCTTTTACAAATTATAATTCTCATTTCCTCATTTCATTCATATGCTGAAGTCCAACAATCAAATCCACCTTATTTTTAAAATTCTCACATCAAAATCCTTAACTTCCTACATCACTTTTATTATGTACATATCAGTCTAATTTATCTTAATTCTTCATTTTTATATTTTCTTCTATTTTAAATTTACTTTATTATCTTATCTAAACAAATATTAAATCATTCCCTTTATAGTCAATCCAAATTAAACCTAAAATACCATTTCTCACCCTCCTTACATTCAATTCTTTAAGTTTCAAAATTCAAAATCAATTTTCCTCTAAACCAATGTCAACTATTAATCATTCATTTGTTACATACATATCAATCTACCTTATCTAACTAAATTTCTTGATTCTTATAACAATTCTCCGATTTTAGGTCATGTCATATCATGTCTCGTTATGTTATGTCGCATTATGTTATGTTACTGCAGGTTCCTAGAGCCTCCTGGGAGAAATGAGAAGGTTAAAAGTGTTTTTCCACAATCACCTTGGATCAAACATTGGCTGTTTCTGACAACACATATAGTAATAGCACTTATATATCACCCTATGGTGCTTTACAGCTCTCTATGAGCAGTTTACAATATCAGCATCTTGCCCTCAACAATCTGGGTCCTCATTTTAGCAACCTCAGAAGGATGAAAGGATGAATCAACCTTGAGCCTTGTCGGGATCAAACGCTTGACTGTGGGCAGAGTTAGCCTGCAATACTGCATTCTAACCATTGCACCAACATGGCTCTTACCATATAGGGCAAATTCCAAAAAAAGAAATTGGCAAATTGTAATTGTTAAATACAAAAATGTATTTAATGGAATAGGCAAAACGACAATGAAATACTTTCTTTCCACAACGTTACTCACATATTTTTAATTCATAAACTACTGAAAAGCATTAATTTGCCTTCTGTTGGGCTTTAAAAAAAATAATTGTTTGTATCCTCTACTTACAGCACTTGGCAGAAATAAGATTGGGTGACTGAGTATGGGATTGCAGTCTTAATTTTAATAGGATCAGATAACTCTGGAACTAAAATGCCATTTTACACAGCATCATTATCTTAATTTAATTTGGGGATGTCTTTATGTTCATATACTACCCCAGCTAGAGAGGTTATGGTTTCCTTTCTTCTCCAAGGGGGAAATCTTCAAACATTTTTTTTTGTTTGAAGATTACTTAAACTTCATAAGGCCATTTGTAAATTCCATTAAGATAATAGAAAGATGTGAAACTGGAGGTAATCATTAATAAAACAAATTACACCAGGGAAATACTTTGCTTGGACAAATTTTGAGGTGGATTTTACAAACCATTGGCATTTCAGGGTAAGAAACACATTAAGCCTAATACAAATTAGCCTAACTGTTCGATTGGGGAAGAGAAGAGAAATGCCGGAAGGATTTTGTGACTCATTTGGAAAGTCTTAAAGAGATCAGAATAATTCACTGAGCTGGTGTTTGCCATTAACTTTCCTCTAAAGGGAGTCCTTTGCATCTTCTGCCTCTGTGCACAGTTTAATGAATAATGCGGAAGCACATGCTTGCTTCCTTGTATTTCTTCAGGATCATGATATACAGCTAGCTTAGTAGCAAACACGGAATATACATATTGTCCACCTGAGCGAGCACATTATTCTTTCCTACTCTTATTCCTCCTTTCTTTAATGGACATGCCTCCTTTTCTTACTCAAAGATTTCTCTCCCTTATAATTGACTCATTATACGCCAAACATTCTTTCTCTACTACGTACTCTCTGAGTGTTGTCAAACTACAAGTTCCAATATTTCTAGGCACTAAAGCCAAACTCTTAAAATTTGGAAAGCTATAACCCCAACAAATCTGGTTTGGAAATATGGCTGTAATTTTCAACAATGTGTTTCTCAAAGCAAGCAATAGGTAAAAATTGTGATCCAGCTGTCAGACATAGTCTTATTAAATTGTTAAATCTACTGTATGTCATTTGTTTATATAATGCCAGATTGGTCAAGTAGATAGATAGATAGATTAGATGGATGGATGGATGGATGGATGGATGGATGGATCGATCAATCGATCGATGGATCGATGGATGGATAGATAGACATGATAGATAGATGATAGAAGATAGATAGATGGTTAGATGGATAGATAGATAATAGATATGGATAGATAGATAATAGCAGTGATGGGATTCAGCATACACGCCCCGGTACGCCCGTACTGGTGGCAGAAATTGTGGCTGGCCCCGCC
>JANHJO010010537.1:169968-182374 GCA_032468235.1 Pseudoxyrhopus heterurus
AATTAAGTAGTGGATTTCTTTCATAGTCTTTTCTGAAATAATGCCCAATAAGAATGTCTCAGGTTTCCAGTCCAGTTAGACATTTGTCATTTCCAATATCCATTTTTTAACCGTTTTCCAAAAGTTTTTGGCTAGAGGACACAGTTTTGTTTTTTTTATGTGTTGACCATATCTGGACGTAACCTCAGAAGTATGAAAGGCATTTTGGTCGCAGTCGGCATGTGGCCTGATCCTAACATTTCTCTCCTCATCCTGTCATGGAAACCCTCCCAGTATATGCTGGACCACAGGTCCTCCCAGTCAGAGAACTGGTGAAATGAGATTTCCCAGAAGGCCCCTCTCTCTCCCAATTTCCTCTGGTCCTCAAGCTGACTTCAGTCACCAGCTGCTGTATATTCCCTCTGAGGATGCTGGGCTGTTTTCAACCCCATCCCTGTCCTCCCCCTGCCTTGCCCTCCCTCTTGCTCCGCTTCCTCCTTGTAGTTGCAGCGAAATGGACCGGAATCTGGTGGCTTCCTGTCTCCATCCTGTTTCCCTCCAACAAACGCCCTTCACTCTCCTGCACACTTCCTCCCTGCCTTGTGCCTTACTCAGACCCTCACCTGCTCTTAAGACCTTGCGGCTGCTTCCCCTTCTGTTTTTCAGGGAAGCTTTGCAAATCTCTCCCTTCTGTTCTAAGATTCAATGCAAATATGACTTCATAGGAAATCATGTGTTTTCACGCTTTGGAGAAGGACAGATCAATGTTTTGAAAGGTGCTGAAATTGGGAGCAGAGACGCCTTTATTGTGGATTACTTTAAGAGGGGGTGTGTGCAGCTCTTACCAATGTAGAATAACAGAGTTGGAAGGGACCTTGGAGGCCTTCTAGTCCAACCCCCTGCTTAGGCAGGAAACCCTATACCATTTCAGACACATGGTTGTCTAATCTCTTCTTAAAAACTTCCAGTGTTGGAGCATCTACAACTTCTGCTGGGAAGCCGTTCCACTGATTAATTGTTCTAAATGTACTTTAGGTGCTGTTCTAATTTTTCCACCATCCTTTGCATCATATAGGTGGTCCTCAACATACAACCGTTCGTTTAGTGACTATTTGAAGTTACAGCAGCACTGGAAAAAGTGACTTATGACTGGTTTTCACATTTACGATACTTACGGCATAGTTACAGTCACACGGTCCAGATTAGGCTGCTTGGCAACTGGCAGGTATTTCTGACAGTTGCACTATCCTATGGTCATAGGATCACCATGTGCAACCTTCCCAGCTGGCTTGCGACGAGCAAAGTTAACGGGGATAGCCCACATTCATTTAAGGACTGTGTGATTCACTTAGCAACTGCAGTGATTCATTTAACAATTGTGGCAAAAAGGTCGTAAAATGGAGCAAAACTCACTTCACAGCTGTCTCGCTTAACAATGGAAATGTGGGTTTCCGTTGGGGTTGTAAGTTGAGGACTACAGGTTTAATATCAGTTCAGTGTTGAGAAACACACCACAGATTGCCATTGTAATTTTTTAATGTGATTGGTCTATTGAGCCATTCTAGTTACTATTTGCTACTATTCAAAATGGAAAGAGAAATTACACCGAAGGTAATTTCTCTCCTAGCCTCACACTTTATTTTTCGAAACAGGGCCTCTAGCATCCCACGCTGTAGCCAGCAAATAGTCAACAACCTTCAGTCTGCAACAGTCGCACTCCAGTTCCTGCTCCAGAACTGTAGGCCGAAGTTACCACCATTTGTTTTTCACTACCTCTTACCAGTCAGTCACACGGAACAAGACTAACACAGCAAGGGTGGAGATGAAGGAGGAAAATGCAGAACTTCTTAATTTTGGGTACTCGGCAGTTTAATATTAAGAGAGCAAAGTTGACAATGACAGCTGCTTTTTGGCCAGAGCCCAACATTTGAAAAATTTCTGCATTTGGGGGCCAGTCTAGGAGATTGGCTGAGGTCATGCAGAATAACAGAATGTTGGAAACTTTAGAAGGGAGCTTGGAGGTCTTTTAGTCCAATCCCCTGCTCAGGCAGGAAGCACTACACCACTTCAGACAAGTGGTTATCCAATCTCTTCTTAAAAACCTCCAGTATTGGAGCATTCACAACTTCTGGAGGCAAGTTGTTCCACTGATTGATTGTCCTAACTGTCAGGAAATTTCTTCATAGTTCAAGGTTGGATCTCTCTTTGATAAGTTTCCCTCAGTTACTTCTTGTCCTGCCCTTTGGAGAATAGCTTGACTCCCTCTTCTTTGTGGCAGCCCCTGAGATAGTGGAACACTGTTATCATGTCACCCCTAGTCCTTCTTTTCATCAAACTAGACATACCCAGTTCCAGCAACTGTTCTTTATATGTTTTAGCCTCCAATCCCCGAATCATCTTTGTTGCTTTTCTCTGCACTCTTTCTAGAGTCTCAACATCTTTTTTTTACATCGTGGCGACCAAAACTGGATGCAGTATTCCAAGTGTGGCCTTACCCTCTCCAGATGCAAATTCAGAGGAGGAGGTTGAGGTGGAGTCTGCAGAAGAAAGGGTGGGGACCAGTATTGGTCAGGATCGGGCCCAGAGAATGCTAGCTTCATGGAGCAGCCTCAGCTGGGTCAATTGGACCAGCGATGGCTGAGATTAGGGAGGTAAGCAGCAACTCAACAAATTGGCCAGGGGTCTCCAGGAGAGGACTGGGAGCAGCTGCTGCCCGTTAGCAATGAAGAGGAGGTAGAGTCTACATCTCCTCCTGATCCAGGGACATGGAGAGCAGAGAGGAGACAGGCACGATGCTGGTCAGCTAGGCTACTCACAAGGAGGCAATCTCATCTCCCATAAAGGGCTGCACCAGCATTGCCTACTTAACCCCGTCCTGAGGACTTGAGCATTGATGGAGCAATGCCCCCAGTTCTGTGCCTTGTGTGCATGTGCCATGTATCCTGGCTTGTCTGATTCCTGGACTGCTTTCCTGGATTTTGTGTGTGCCCGTTGGACTCGATTACTCAGTGACTCTTGTAATCCAGACCTGTACAACAGGGGTGCTTTCCAAAGTCCTGTTTGGGGGAGGTTGAATAAATACTTGTAGAACTCTTCCATACGTGTGTATGGGGCAGCACAAATTGTAGTTATTTCTTTTCTTGCCCGTCAGAAGTATGTCGTGTTATCAATTGATAAAACACCTGATTGATCTCAATTACTGCTAATTAGTTGTAAAATAGGGATTGACAAGGACATCCAAAATTCTCTTTTCTGTTTTAGTCCAATATGGTACATATTTCAATATTCATCGAGTTTAAAGAAAAGACTCCATCTGGATGTGGAGAACAAAGAATATTATAAATCACAATTCCTGCAATACAAGCTATCACTTTTTCTTTTATTCCCTCTGCAGAAGAAAAAAGCTGGGGGGGGAAATGAGGAGAATAATTTATGGTAAAAATGGACAGACTCCTGCCTGGCTTTTGCAAAATTACTTGTTCCTCTTGCAAGAAGCATGCAAAGTCATGCCTGCGTATTTCAGGGAGGAAAAAAAAATACAGACAAGAAGGTCATTTTATGTGTAATTTATTTAAGATCCTTAACCACTGAACTTTCTTTCCAAGAATTATACCAAGCCATGCATCATCATTTAACTGTTGTGTGGCCAGATAACTATCTCAGAATTAAACTACAAGATAGGAATCGGCCCCACACGGATTTGCAAATGAATACTGGCTGCATAAGAATGTTTTTTGAAGGGAGCTTCTCTTGTGAATTCTCAAAGGACTCCCCACCTAACCATTTCTATTGCTTCTCCTTTTGTTTTGTTTATAAAAAATAACAAAAATGAGATGAATTTGTGGGAAGCCCCCCCTCTCCCCTTGCCTAGAAAAATGAAATATTTTGGGACATATTAAAAAAGACAGAATATTATATTTCCCTAAATGAAAAATGGAGAAACATGTTTTTTAAGAGACAGAAAGCAGCCCCAATCTCCCTGCCCCCAAGCAGAAACTGAGGAGGCCATTTTTTGAAAATGCAGATTTGGTAATCCATTCAAGACAGGATATTTTGAAACAAAGGCAGAATGGTAGGATTAGAAGCAGCTCAGAGCAGTCCAAACTTCAGTTGGGAGCTCAGATAAACAATAAGCCAGAGGCATAAGATGTTGTGAGTACCAAACTCTTTATAAAAGCTGTGTAACAAAATTTACTGGTTTTTGCTGTTTCCCCCCCCTCTTTTTACTCAACCTTTATAGGAGAAGGAAGGTATTTTGGATGTGTCTGCCATCGTGAGCTATTTGTAAAAATAATAAAGGGGGGGGATTCAAATAAATGAATAAATGAATGAATGGATAAATAAATAATAAATTAAATAAATATAAATATCAGGGGAAAACTCCAAGATACAAATATTACTTTCATATTCTGCTTCTGGGCATCCAGAGGCATTTGAAAATCACAGCAGGAGACAGGCTATTGGGCTGGTTGAGCCTATGGTTTAACACTGAGAAAAAGTTTCTCTGATTTTAGGCCCCGAGTTCCTAATATGCCAATGGGTCTGGCAACATTTCCCTAAGACTCCATTCATTGGTGGATTTCGTAATTAAACCGAATAATTGGGAAACCGATTACAAAACAAAGCATCACCACACATCTAATTTAATAAAGTTTAGCAGCACTTTATCATAATTAAAGCCACGTAATACTTCAGACTCAAATCTCCAAAAGTGTTCCAGAGCATTCAGCAGTATGACTGTAGCCTCCACCTAAAGCACCTTAAGGCTTAAAACAATTCTACCTTTCCTTGGGATGACTTGGCAGGACTTGCAAGATTTTAGCAAACGTCTATGAAGTGTTGCAGGTAAAGGCTACCTATCATTTGTCTTCCTATGCATGCCTTTGCTTTGGAGAACCAATCTGAAGGCACCAGGCATCCCTGTTAATAGCAATAGTACTATATTTATATACTGCCTATCAGGGCTTGCAACCCTCTCTAAGCGGTTTACAATGTCAGCATATTGCCCCCAACAATCTGGGTACTCATTTTACCTCAGAAGGATGGAAGGCTGAGTTGATCTTGAGCCTGGTGGAATTGATTGCAGGCAGCTGGGACCTGAATACCTAGTTACAAAGTACAGCATGTAGCCCGCTGCACCACTCAAGGCTCATGAAAGACTTTTTGTTTTTGGTTTGGAAAATGAAGGCCTCGAAGAGTAAATTGTTCATTGTCTCCCTTTTGCTTTGCTCCTTCCAGGATGACAAAGAAATTGATCTAGAGCATCTCCACAGACGTGTGAACAGCCTCTGCACAGATGATGAGAGTCCCCA
Source organism: Pseudoxyrhopus heterurus (assembly GCA_032468235.1). Classification (NCBI taxonomy): domain Eukaryota; kingdom Metazoa; phylum Chordata; class Lepidosauria; order Squamata; genus Pseudoxyrhopus; species Pseudoxyrhopus heterurus. The sequence continues at coordinate 175,260 of JANHJO010010537.1, forward strand.
TAAACAGTTTTCCACTTCATCCATTGACTTGACTCCACTGGACATTGACACTTTGCCCACGCGTCAAGCTCTGGAGCAAATCAGTGACTTCAGGAACACTCACATCACTACTACGACTTTCATACCAGAGCAGATCCAGACTCTTAGTCGCACACTTTCAGCTAAAGCTGCTTCCGGGTTCTCTTTCGGCAACGTTCCTGAACACCGGACTGGCCCTTTTAGGCATAGGGCTCCAAATGGGGGCTTTTTCAGAAGTCCTATCAAAACAATGTCTTCGATTCCGTATCAACCCACTCCAACTTTAGGGCTTAACCTCGGGAACGATCCAGACCGAGGCACGTCCATATAAAGGCTTCAGACATTGCTTTGTCACTGTTTCTTCTTAGGACTCCCTTTGCAAGGAGCGGCTGTGATATTGTGGAACTAACTTGGATGTAACTTTTTTTAAAAGAAACCTGGAGTATTAGTAACAACTCATTATCCTTCCTCTTGCCCTCCTCTTTTTCATTTTTCTCTCTTCTACTATGTTAGGCTGTGATATTTCAGCCCAGTTTCTTTAGGGTAGCTAAATTAAAGTGGTTCTGGAATAAGTCTTTTGTAGAACGTCTTATGACCTAACTTTGTAACTATCAGGCTACTCTGAAGTAAATGCAACCTGGGCACCGTAGGACAACTGCCTGCCATCCTTCTAAAACTCTTATTAGTAGTTATTCAGTTGTGCAGGTCTTCAATTATGATTCCAATAGGCTGTTTCTAAGCGCACCAGGATGTAAGCGTAACAACTGTTTGCCATTCTGTAAAGCAGCCGTGTCTTTTTTTAGGCATTGTGTAGCAGCTTTAAGATCCCAGAAAAAAATAATAACAAGTGTTTAAATGTTCATAGAGGTGCTATGCTTGTATTCCCATATGTTCCAAAGCATCGTTCTGGAAATGAACCTGAAGGTGTACACGGCACTATGTCATAACACTTGAAATATAGGAACTAAATATGAAGTCTGTATCAAAAATTACAATGTTATTTCACCGAAATACCTTTGAATTGGGTTGTGTGTGTGTGTGTATGTGTGTGTGTGTGTGTGTATAGATATATATGTATATATATATATGTGTGCATATATGTGCATATATGTATATGTATATATATGTGCGTGTGTGTACACACACACACACACACACACACACATACATATATAATTGCAATAATGTCTGTTCTCTGACATCCATTTCATGATTCTATGCTACGGTGTGTCCTTTTTTAACTGTGGACCAAAGGCCAACCTTGCAGTTTTTGTAGGGAAAACGAAAACGAGAAGAATGGTAAAGAGAAGGGAGAGACTATTTAACACGAGAATGCAATTTTGTAGAATTTTCACAAAGCCATTGCTATGCCAGTAAAGACTACAGTTAATCTCCTTTTTGCACTGCAACAGTGCATATGATCTTTCTGGAATTGTACAGAGTTTAAAAGTTGTTTTGTTTTTTTGTTTTCTTATGTACAGAGTTTCTTATGTATCATATGGCAGAATCTTCTGTTAAATAAATTAGTCTCTCATACATACATATATATACCTATCTATATATATATACATGCTTTAGTATATGTGAATGGGTGTGTGTGGGAGGGTATATATGTATATACATGTGCACACACACACACGTACACACACACATATATATATATCTATAAAATGGCAGCCAGTGCTATTGCAATTTGTCTAATAAAGCTTTAGTAAAAACAAGTGTATTCTGGAAAGATGTACAAGGCAAAGAGTCTTTTTTTTTTTCAGAGAAAAGACGGGGTGCTTTAACGCTATTCTGATTGACATTGTTTGATTGAACATATTTTATACTGTTCCTTTTTAATTAGATCATCCATTTAACATTTGTACCTAGATGTGCAAGTCACTAATTTAGATTTTTTATTATTTTTTTTGCGATCGCTATTCAACAGTGTTTAAGGTTACGGTTAATCATGCTTTTACATTAAATTGCAAAAATTGGAAAGCACTCGTGAGGTTAAAAACACAAATACATATCCACAGGGATCTCTGATTTTCAGCTCTCAGGAGCTGAAAAAAAAAAACAGATCGTGAAAGTTGAACAAGCCCTCTTGTAATCCATACTGTCAATATTTGGAAAAGAGATGAGAGTTTACAGAAAGAAGGCTGTTGAGAATGACTGGTGTGGTGTGGCCTTAAATTACAGTCCTATAGTGCTCCAAGAAAGAGGGAACGGGGAGAGAAAAATAAGCTTTTGTTTAAATCTTTATTACGTATTCAATTATAGATGTATTTTTGATGTGAGTTCCAATTGTATAGAATGAGAAGCTGATGACAGCAAAAACAAAAACAGCACCTGGTGACATTTTTTGAAGCTAACACTCTACTTGTTCAGAACTGTAAAAATGAGCTTCAGTTGTAATCCTTATAAACTAAACTGCGGTTAAGTAGAAAGCAAGCCAACTTATTACGTGTTTTTTGTTTGTTTTAATTTGATATGATATTTACGTTAATCTAACTCAGTTATGTGGATAGGACTTGATTATAAGAAGCAGCTTAGGTGACCTGCTGTAGGAAAAGTTCAAAGTATATTCTTCAAATCTACTCTATTTTGATGCCTAATTCTGTTCTGGGAGAACATCTTGTAATGTCATTGTTTTTTGTATGAAATCTGCATAATATTGTCTACTGTGTAAGGCAGAACAATTTTCTTATCATGAGAAAAAGGCCATTCTGTTTCCAGGGTACAAGTGTTTAAAAGCATGCACAACTTGTTTCCCCTTGTAACATTCATGAACATCTACACAACTGATTTATAAAAGAAAAGAACAAAAAAGAACAAAAAAAAGGGAACAAACTTCTTTACAAGCTATAGGGGTATACCAGATGTTGCGGCGGTTTTAGTGATAATCCAATTATTTTCATGTGTTGTCGATTATACACAAACACATTTTGGAGGCCTCGGTTGCAAGTGGCAGAGCTTTCTGTGTATAATTTGTCTAAATAATTTGTCTAATAAAATGGTTTTTTAAACTTGCCTCTCTGCCTATTTCAACGGTCATGTAAATAGACAAATAAGTAAGTATGTATTCAAAGCATTCGTTGACTTGGGGCCATAACTGCATTACAATTGCAGGATCATTGCTCAGGTTTCTAATTTCTAGGAAAGGCCTCATAAGGAATATTTAGCTTAATTTGATTAATATTTATATCATATTTTTAAAAAGTCAATGTCCTCTTCTCTCAACTGGTTACATCAGGGGTTCCCAACCCACAGAGTACGGGGCTGCGGCCAGTTTGGAACTGGGTTGCACAAGCAGAGGGGGCAAGTGCACGAACGTGCTCAGCTCCACTGGTGTGAGTGGTGGGCCCACATGCTCGCGCATGAAGACCCGTTTGTGCAAAAGGCAGTTGCACACATTCCCACCGCTCACGCAAATGGAGCTGCACACACAGAAACATCTCCTCTTTGTACACCCTGCCGCCGTCAGGCCACAAAGCCAGAATGGTTGCAGATCGCTGGGTTAGATCTTGGAGTAACATGTGCGGTAAAACAGCTCTGAGAATTACTGATTTGAAACCTCTGGCATTTGCTGAAGTCCCTGGAATAGCGAAATAAATCAAAGGAGGAAATTTACACTGAAGTTACCCAAAACTAGGTGGGCTTCACCAGGCAACTCCCGCGAATAAAATGTCCATCGAGCATCGTACAGTAATGCTTCATTGTATTTAACAATATTTAATGGGCTTCTTCACAGATGTCATTTGTCCTGTACTTAGTAGCTGACCAAAGACATTCATATATTTTTAAATTCTTAGGTGGGTTGCGCTTCCAAACTTACCGGTAATCAGAAAAGAATTATCAACCTGACAGTGGACCCAAAAAGTCAAGATGGCAGAAATGACCATGTAATCAAATGCACATTTTTACATGTGACAAACATGTAGCTTCATTTTTGCCATTTTTTGACCCCACCTGAAGATGCCTCTTTATCAATAGTTGCCCCTAAAGCACAATATTTAATTAATCTGTTAATTCCCATTGAGTCATGTTCAGGTTTTGTCGACTGCATGAACATGTCGACTGCATCTGCCATTCTGATCATGAGGAATAACTTAAAAGTTGTTTCAAGGTTTCTAAGAAGAAATTGTATGATATAGGATCTCCTCCTTGAGCAGGAGCTGGACTAGAAGACCTCCAAGGTCCCTTCCAGAATCTATTCTGATTCTGAGGTCATTCCAGTATCCAGTTTAATCCACAGGAATTTGTTCATGGATAACTCCATAATTTTGGTGGTAGGACTGAACTATTTTCACCAAAAGGATCATAGGAGAATCTGTTGAAGACTATAAGGACTGCAGACAATTACTGGCATGGACTTATAAATATGGAGAAATAAATAAAATAAAATAATAATAAAATGAATAATAAATAAAAAATAATATAAAATATAAAATAAAATAAATCAAATCAAATCTAAGACTTTACTACTATGGTTCCAAAAAGCATGTTCTGAACATAATACATTTAGTCAATGCATGTATGGAACATGCTTTGGAAGTATGCAAGAAGCTGGACAATCAAATGTTTAGATGTTTTGAAATTATAGCATTATACTGCAAACACACTTCCAAATTGGTATCCTATAAAACAAAATCTTCCTATTGGCTTCAATAGAAGAAAATCCCTTAACTAGTTTCAGTAGGGCAATGCTTTCTTAAAAGATAACAGACTCAGGAAAGAAAAAAGTGGAAATGTCACTCTGTGATTTAATATTCCATTAGTCCCGAATAATCTATCATAAATCATATATGCAATAAATGCCAAAAATAGAAGTCATTATTGTCAGTGGATTGAACAAAAAACGGCAAATTCCCCACATTTAAAAACCATTAGCATTCAACATGGATGAAAGATTGCAATTTCTACACAGATAAGTTAGAAGTTAAAAGTCATACTTTGGTAGCACCTCTTGTATATATCATGAAATTATTTTATGGTTACATTGAGCAATGTACTTTTGCAGATCAAATATGTAGGGGGGTGGGAGGGAGGTGTCTATCATTTATTGTATGTTTAATTAAGATAGCAGTGATTATCTCTGTTGGACTGAATCAATCAGACAGCTATTATGGGAGACAGGCACTCCTCCATTAATTGGGCACTATGCTATGTAATCAGCAACTTGAACTGCACCTGGAAGCCAACTGACAACTATTGTGACTCATGGGGTAAAGGTGTTGCATGGCATACTGAGAGATACCCATTAGTGTCCATGCCATGACATTCTGGACCAGCTAAAGCTTCTGGATGGTCACCAAGGACAGGCCCATGTAAAGTTCATTGCAATAGTCAAGCCACAGTATGGCCACAGCCTGAATCATCATCGTCATTATTTAACGACCCCATAACCCGGGGTGGATATCTGGGCAACTGAATGGGGCTAGCAGAGCGTTTTAATGGTCCGATGCCCTTCCTATCGCCAATATGGAGCTTTGTTCAGCAGATATATTGTATTCTCATTGTGCCCAGAGAGAGAAATATGTGCCTCTATCTAGGATCAAACTCACGGCCTCCTGATTGTGAGGTGAGAGCTCCACCTCTAGGCCACCGCACCACTCTGCATCACCAGAGCCTGAATGATGGCCTAAAAGTCTACCAGATCGTGGAAAGAGTACAACTGGTGCACCAGATGAACCTTAGCAAAGGCTTTCTGGGCCAGATTTGCTACCTGCTAATCAAGTAGGAATTGTGCGTCCCGGAAGATCCCAGATTTTGTACTATTGTTAAACGGGGAAGCACTACCTCATACCCAAGGTTATTGGATAGGTTGGATAAAGCACATGATTAAGGGGGGGGGGAATCTCTACTTTAGAAATACTCAGACCGTACCTAAATAAAAGACAAAATCTCTACAAATCAAAGAACTGAGCTTGCTCTGAAGATGTTAAAGCTACACATCGGTGTAAATGGAAGAGAGGTGTGATTCTGCTTGGAAAAAGGTGATTGATTTCCAAAGACTGAATGAAATTTCATGACTGGTAGCCTTTGCTTTCAATCAGCAACTTTTATCAGGGCTCCCCGCTCTGTGCTGAAAGAAGATAGCAGAGGTTTCATCATATAATTTTGTTGGGTGTCATCTAGAATCACTTGCTTGTGAAATGGGAAACTACCGGTATATAAATTAGGCAGATAGATAAATAAACAAAGCATTTTGGTGGTTTCAAATTTCAGAAGACAGTTATGATACTAATGTGCCGGTGCTTCCAAAAGTATTCAGAAAGCAGAAAAGTTTGAGGCCTCTCATGCTAGTAACTTACAAGTATTCAGCCAGCTTCTTGAACCTTAGCCATTATTATTGTTGTTGATGATGATGATGATGATTTTTAAAATGCTTAACTTTCGGCGTACTCTAGTCTCTCACAACTTTTATTTTTAGAAATTTGTAAACTCCTATTATAGGATTTCAAAGGTCTCCTCAAGTGGAAGAAGTGCTAATCTTCTGTTGGCAACTTGCAATCCTCCAAAATAACATAGCAAAAGTAGCCATAACAATTTCTCCTGCATTTCACTGTTCCTAACAATTGGAGATGGGTAATTCTTCTCATAAATCAGGCTGAACTCCTCTGAACTAATCTGACTAGTTATATTTCTTTTGTAGCATGCCCAATTCATGTTTCAACCACAAGAGCAATAGGGAAGTTCAAGACAATTCCAATCTGTTGCCAAGCCACTCACCTGGCACATGATTTATATTTCCCCCCCCCAGCATCTGATGTAACAACCGCTAGGTAGTCTCTCATCAGAGTTAATGGTGGCCCTACTTCCTATCACTCTTTCTGCTTCAGTTATAGATTGTGGGATCCCAGTTCTTAGTTTCTTTCTTAACCTTCTTTATTTTACCTCACACATTCTTCTGTTGTCCAGAATACAGGACCACCATAGGAAATAAAGAAAAGCTTCTAAAGCAGATATATCTGACTGCGTAGCTACTACTGAAATAACACAGCAGTATTATTCTTTTTCTTCAGAGTTGTTCTATCTATATCTATAAAAGAGAAGTGTGGTTGTGTAAGTATGTGTGTATGTGCTCTATAAGCTCCTACACAGAGGAA
>JANHJO010010539.1:0-11965 GCA_032468235.1 Pseudoxyrhopus heterurus
ATATGGTGCAGGAGAGAGCTCTGTGGTATTCTCTCCTATTTCATTGCACACTCCTCAGACCACCACTCAACTGTTATCCCTCTCAGGTGGACTGTATCTTGGCACCAAAGCCATAAATACTAAAACCACTTTTATTAGAGGGTTATGGTAACAGAAACTTACAGCTCTGAATGTGCCTCCCCCACTCCATTGCCTTTATCCTAAAGGAAACTAGGGAGCGTCAAGTCTGAGATGCTTCCTCAAATTCCATTCCTCTCCTCCTTTGGGCTGATATCTCTATTATTTGAGCTTAGCTGCAGCTCTTCCTCCTCTTCCCCAAGGTTATTCTCACAGCCCATTAGGCAACTATTTGTTAAGCTCATTGGAATGTCCCCATGCAAAGACAGGCAGAAACTGGGAGCAAGTTTTACAGATGACTAAACTTACTTAATATCAAAACGTAACCCCAGTCACATCCCATGTTACACAGCCTCGTCAGCTGCTGACATTTTTTGGGAGCTGAGGGAAAGAAATCTGAGGAAATAGACCAATCCCTTCCCTTAACTTGCAATAACCACCTAGATAAAGATGCCACTGTTTGGCAGCAACCAAGAACAGGCACAATGAGATTGTCAATGAAACAATTTTATGCATGTATTTTCTGCTGGCTTGAGGATTGGAAACAGCACTTTAACTTGGCAGTGAGAAAGGCGTATTTTTTTAATCAAATCTTGTTTATTGTCAGTGGTTTTAAATGCATATTTTTCTTTTAAAATATGCTTTTTCTCCTGTTTTAACAACAGACCCCAAAAGATGAAAGTGGCAATAAAATAGTTATAAATATCCCAATTTATTGTAATAAATGAACTGTAGAGCAGTCATATTCAAGAGAACCATCTCTAATTCCAGGTTGGCAGGGTAGTACCAAGCACCAGTGAGTTCTGATGGCCATTTTTTCTATAAATAATATCTATTAGGAAGGCATGACAAGGTTTTGAAGCAGAGCATTGTCTTTGGACCATTATCTTTACTAAGTATTTCAAGACACTTAACTTCAAAAACTCAAGGATGAAATATTCCATCTAATAGTCTATGCGAAATGCACTACTTGTCTCATTTAGCTGCAATACCTGTGATGAATACCTCTCTAATCTAATCCTTAATATGGAAGCCTAAGTATTTTCTGCGGCTAGAAAAACATGTGCAGCTTGGTTTATAATCCAAAAATTATGCTGTGGGGTTAAGCCTGTGACTCATCATAGATTCATCAATACAAAGGATTATTTTTGCTATTGTCTTTTGGGAGCTTGATACAATATAACATTACAAGTTAATGCTTCCATAAAATAAAATATCTTTTTAAAAATGTTTTCTTATGGAAAGGGAACAAGTATAATGACCATGGCAGCTTCTTCTACTAAATGAAGCTTTAGTTTAATATTTGGGGCATGGCGTCACCCATAACTGCAATGAAACAAGATCTGAATTCAGTGAGCACAGCTGAGAAAGAACAAGACTATTTTACCTAGGGAGGAAAGGATCCCATTCAATCCCCACAATACAAGAACCAAAAGCATTTCTCCTTATGTAAGAGAAAAGAAAGAAATCCCAATCCCAATGATATAATCTGTAAATCTGGTAATTGTTATTCCCAATCTATTGAAACTCAGGGGCAGTTGAAATCCTTTAATCTCCCTAAACATGGTAGCCTGTATCTCGATGTTTTGGTCTGCAACCCCCTCCATTTCAATCTACACAGCTGGGGAGGGTTGTGCGAATTCTGTTTTTATTGATTTAGATGTGGAAGATAGGCTGCCATCTTCAGGTTTGACTATTGCAATAGGGTTTCTTTTGGTTTAGCTCTTCTGTTTTAATTAAACCAGTCAAGTGTCCTTTTCTTTTTTTAAATACAAACTTTATTTTAAACATATACCAGTAGTCACTTTACATCTGTCAAGTTGATAATAAAAGTGAGATAATGAAACACACTAAAAATATTTAAAAATCACAATGAGGAACTTTTAATAACCCTTCCCCTCCCTAGCCACTAATCGCTATGGTATTTGAATATTTATACTTTTCTTGAGATATTGGAGGATATTCCTTTCATTTGATATTTTAAAACTGATGTCTTAATTTCTTTTTTTAAAGTGTTCATTCCTGCTTGAATTTAGTTAAACTTCTGTTACAAATATATAATCAGTGTTGCCATTACTTTGTGCTCTCTGATTTTGGCACCCATATTTGAATTGTGAACAAGGTTTCACTTTTCCAACATTGTACCGAATTAGTTCTTACATCATCTACTTTAATTGATGGTGATACCTTTCATTTATGCTGTCTAGAATTTTTCCTAATAAAAGTATGTGTGGTTTCAATTAAAAATTTATATTTAACATTTTCTAAATTTACTTCCCTCCGTTTTGAATTCTTCTCCAGGGTTCATTTTGTCCAGGAAAGTTCTAGCAGGAAAGTCCATTCCAAAATGTTAAAGCCTTTTTCTATGTCTAAGAATATTACTATTGCCTTCCTTTTCTTGTGATTAATTTATTCATATGCATTTATTATAAAGCTGCTGATGCTTTGTTGATCAACAGGTTCATCAACCAGTTTGCATTGTATGCATGATTTCATAAATGCATTTCCTCATGTTCACTTGTGTTCACTTGTTCAGTTAACATTGTAAATACTTTATAATCATTCAATATTTAAATTGGTCTATTTTTTCCAATTTATATAACTGCCTATCTATCTCAAATATATGACTCTGGGAGGCTTGCAACATGTAAAGACATCAAAATAATCCAATTTAAGAACATTTTCAGTTATTTCAAAGGATCAGGGGAGTTCATGATAAATACTTAAAAACATGAAGATACAGTTTCATCTTGTTTTAAGTCAAAGTGACGTTGCCATTGCCCTTTCCCCCTCTTCCCAAAGAAATAAGAACAAGTAAGCTATTATTTGGTGGCAGGAAAAAGTTTCACAGATTAGGTATTTCATAATTTATATTAACAGGTGGCACACATTAATTTATTGTTTATTTACTAATGGTACTTAGCGTAGATAACTAAAAAAAATGTTCCATCCGATGCGATGATTTACATGAGAACATTGTTCAGCCACGATTTTTGCAAAACAATTCACATGACATTTTTTTTTAGTTTTGGATATTTTATTATGAAATTATAGATTATAAACCTAACGTTCTTAATGGAATACTGAGTCATAGCATGGTTTTCTATCCTATAACAGTAGCTTACTGATGCTAACAGGATTTCAAAAGCAAGTTAATATTAACATTGTGTACATTTTGTATTCAAGTCTGGTCACCAGTCTTGTGACCATCTCAGTTATGTCTGCAAAGAATAAAAAAGTTAACATTGCAATCTGCAGCAGTACAGCAGTAAAGTATATTGCATTACTGAAACATTTTGAATTCCATCAAAACCATTTTACCCACATTCATTCTGAGTTTAAGACACAGTGAAGGGTTACAGGAGTTCTGAAACATGCATATTATAATAACTTTTAATCATGTTGTAAAAAAACATTTCTTCTTTGTATAATCTGTACTTAGGAATGCTTCCAATATTGCATACATTTCTGTAGAAGAGTTTTGAATTTTTTCTTATTCAATTTATGTAAGAAATGTTTAGTGGTCCTGCTGGCAACTGTAGAAACCCCTAGTGGATATTTCTTAAAATCAAAGTAATAACCAATTCTGATCTAACATTTTCCACATGTTTTATTCCAGAAGAGCTATTTCCCAAAAGGCACTATTGGCACTATGCCTTTTATACCACTTTGAGTTAATAACTGAATAATGACAATGCCAGTTAAGGACTTTGTTGAAAGCGGAATAGAGGAAAACTCCATTAAAAAAACCTGAAGTTCAATAAGACGATAAAACAAGTTACTACCTTGATTACATTTTAATTTGATCATATTTATAAATAAATTTAAGAGCAATATCTATAATTTAGGAGAAATAAACACAATGCAACTTACCATATGAGAGTATGACAGTAACCAGGTATGCTCATTCTGCTTTCCATGGCCTATTAAGGGGCAACTTCCCTCTCAATTAAATTAGATAAATGGCCTTTCAAATAAAAGATAGTATCAAGAAGAGGGCTGGGGTTTTTTTGTTTTTGTTTTAATAAAGTAGAATACCACACTTTTCACATGCCCTGGGTATGAATAAACCAACTATAATCCATGCTACGGCAATACACTCTATTGCTAAAATGCATTTATTACTCTGAAGACTATTCCAAAACTTCTGCTAATGGATTGTGAGAATCAGATGCAATAACCACGTTACATTATTCTTTTCCCGTCTTACCTAATTTCTGATTAATTTCTGATTTCCAGCACCAATAAAAGTCCATTATGCTTTGATCAAATCTCTCATGTTGAAATTTAGAAAATAATGCCTTTTTCATTAGTATCTAATATTAATATTTAAAGATAATGACTTAATTATTCCACTCAAATAGAAAATCCTTTTCTATTTCTCAAGTCTGTTAATATTGCTTGAGTGGGGTTTTTTAAACATTTTTAGAGTGACTATTAGAAAACTCTGTTCATTAAGTACCACTAACTATCATATTTAAGTCATTTTACAGTAGTGTGTAATTAAACTGTTTTTATTGACAATTTCTTGAATAATGGCATTAGTGTGTAATACTATTTCTTTTTTTAAAAAATAATTAGTCGCAAGAAAATTCATCAGGAGGCAACTGATATCTAAGAAGTGTCAGCAAAGACCATTGTTACAAAAGATAAGATGTTTCTTTAATGGGGTAATACAAATCTATGAATAAAACCTTCCTTCAGTTTTCAGGATAAGGATTAAACCCATGTTGGGGTCAAATGTAGAAGGAATTGCTTCATGTATATTTCATAAGTTTAAAAATAAAGATAAAGAAATCTATTGTGTCGATAGAGATTATTCCAGGGTTTTCTGAAAGTGTAGCTCTAACATCTGGCAGACACCAGGCAGGGTAAGACAGTTATGATGCCTGCACCTTGAACTACAATGGATGTAAGTAGTAATGCTACATTTGAAGTGTCCTGCCGATACTTTCATGCATATTTTACCTATGGCTAGAAGGACTTCCTGTTTGCCTTCTGGTCTGAATTATATGGATCTGTAAGTAAAAGCAGTGGTCTTGTGAATTTAAATAACCGGCAGGATCCACTGGTCAGCATTTTTCCAGTTGACACATGGTTTTTATAGAGACCAAAGCTACTCTGGTCTGGTCTGGTGGTTTGAGCTTCAGCTCTGTGGAATTCAAATTTTAAACAAATCAGCAATACTCAAAATTACAGAGTATTAGTACTGTGGAAAAATCTGAGACTGCACAGTGGTATTTGAAGACTTAAAAAGATGCTTTATTGTAAAGAACTGATCGCTCTCCAATTCTTTTAACTATGTTTTCCTGTTTCGTATAGCCCAGGAATCTTTGCAATTCTCTCCAAAAAATTTTTTTTACAGAACATTTCATTACTAGTGAGTTAAAGTGGTACCTACCTAACCTGGCACAAAAGAACCTTGTCCTCATTGTCAATGTGTATAGGTAGTCATTGACTTACAACCATTCATTTAACAATTCAAAATGATGAAGGTACTGAAAAAAAATGACTTCTGACCAGTCCTTGCATTTACAAGCGTTGTGACATCTCTACAGTCATGTGATCAAAATTTGATCACTTGGCAACCAGTATGTATTTATGATAATTGCTGCATCCCAGTGTCATGTGTTCACCATTTGTGACTTTCCCAGCTGGCTTCTGACAAGCAAAACCAATGGGGGAAGTCATATTTGCTTAACAACTGCAGTGATTTATTTATCAACCATGGCAAAAAAAGGTCCTAAAATTGGATGCAACTTATTTAACAACTGCCTTTCTTAACACCAGAATTTCTAGTCCCAATTGTGGCCATAAGTCAAGGACTGTCTGTATCCCGTTCCTATTGTCAATTACTGCCAAGTAACCTGATTCCCCCCCTAAGAAAAGGAGTGACAACGCCCCACAGATTTGAAAGATTTTGAAGCTATTATTGCATACTGTTGGAATTAAGGGTAAAATATTACTTGTATATCCTATAACTAACAATGATTTAAAGCTATTTCACTTATGGGGTGGGGTCAGGATGAGGCTGATGTAATGGTGACAAGGGAAAAACGAAGTCCTTTTAGCACAATTCTGCTGTGATTAAATACACATGGGGACAGTAAAGCTCTTTATAATGACAGGGTTATACATGGGTGGCAGCCACAACTCAAGTTTCTTTTAAATTGATTCATGGTTATAATAATTGTTCCAAAAAGATAAAATACTGATTTAATTTATATTTAGATTGTATATTTTATAATTAAATTGTAAATAAAAAAAACTTGCATAGAATTGGAACTGAGTTTTAGGTCCTTTTAGGCCATACAAATTTTAATTTCTCATTTCCCTTTCTGTTACAAAAATAATATAAAACTAGGCCTATTCCCCATATAACCAATTCTTATGAATATGAGAATATTCATATTAATCTCTGCTCTTCTTCTGGATTTCTTTACTACATTCTACTATCTCTTTGCCTGTCTTTCCTTTTTTATCTATCTTTGTTATCCTTGGGGAATTTTCATACCAATAATATTCTCATATGGTACTTAATTTTATCTTTCCAATTAATCTCCTACTTTATCAACAGCGCTAGTATGCTTTCTCTGCATTTTCTTATGAAATGTAATTCTAAAATTATATCAAATAAACAACTCACTCATTCATAAATTATGGAAATTCCAGATAGTACTTTCTGCTTACAAGTTTCCAATGTTTTCCTACTACTCTTTTTGTCTTTTTTGTTTCAACGAAGAAGAAAGACTAAGGAAAAGATGGAGTCTTCTAAGCTGCCCAACTAACTCATGGTGACTCAGGTGGCTTACAGAAATAACACTCCAAACACAAAACCGAATACATCCCACTTCACTCCTCTGGCAGCAACATTCAAACCAACCACTTGATAGACTCCATATCCTGCTGGCAAGTCCATGCTTTCGAGGTTTTTCGGGAAAGTATCAAGAAGGTAGCCAGTCTTATCTTCATGGGGAAGATATTTCATAGGGAGGAAGCCACCAAGGAAAACCTTCTTCTTGATCCCACTACTAGAGGGACCTCCTTAATGGAGGAAAGAATAATATTCCCTGACTCCCAATCTGGTGGGTTGGTTAGATGTAACTTCAGGTAACCCCAAAAACATGTAGGGTTTTAAAGGTAATAACTAAAATCTTGAATTGCACCTGGAAGCAAATTGGCAACCAATGCAGCTCCTGCAAAAGAGGTGATACATTCGCAAATCTGTGCAGATCACTGCATTTTGAACAAGCTGAAGTTTCCAGATATTTTTCAAGGGTAGCCCAGGTATACCGCATTACAGTAGTCATGACGAGGTAACTAGGGGATGGGTGACCATGAGCAGGGTTTGTTGGTTCAGGAAAGGGTGTAACTAAGGCAAAACCCCTTTGTTGTGCAAAGGCCCTCTGGCACAATTGTCAACTGCTCATCAAACAGGAGTAGCAAGTCCAGGAGAACCTCCACTTACGCATGGGGTCCATTTAAAGCAGTGCAAACCCATCCAAAACCAAAGATGGCAATTCTCCATGAACCAAAGAACTCGATACCCAGAGCCGTTCTGTCTTGCCAGGATTTAGTTTCAGCGCACTGCTCCCCATCCAGTCCTTAACAGCCTCTAGGCACCGTAAGAGCATCACTTAACTCTCCATGACCTTACATAAAAGCTAATTACAACAGCATACTGATGATACCCACGGAATGGGACAACTTGGTGCGGCCAGCTTGGTGAAGCCAGGTCACTGCCACCAGCTCGTCACTGCCACTCACTGCCACCAAGTCACCATAGGACAATTCAACATTGCCAATTCATTGTGAGGACAACTCACCATGTGCGGCCAAAGAGAGAGCTGAGTGAGCAAGCGGATTTGAAGAGCACAGAGTGGTGGCAGTGACTGGGGCCTTCCCATTTTCACCCATACCCTGCTGCTGCTGTCACTGAACTCTGGGCCACAGAGGCCAAGGATGCAATGGCAGCAATGGGAGGGGAAGGTGGTAGGGAGGCAGTGATGCTGGGAGCATCCCATTTTCACACATCATGCTGCTGCCGCTCCTGCTACCATACCAACCTCTGGGAGAATGGCCTAACCACTGCTCCCTGAGAATAGCCACTGAGGAAGGAAGTGAACCAAGACAACACAGTGCTCCTTCGTTTCCCAACTCCCAAAGCTTCTCCAAAAGGATACCATGTTTGATGAAGGCTGCAGAGATGTGAAATAGGACAAGGATGGATTCACTATTACCATCCCAATCCTGCCAGAGATATCAGAAAAGTATGACCCATGCTGTTGCCATCCCACGTTCAGACCTTAACGCAACTAAAAAGCATCTGAATAATCTGTTTCATCCAGGAATTTCTGGAGCTGCAACGCCAGCTACAGCACCAAAAAGGATGAAATTTACCCATAGGCTAGAAGAGACCACCGTCTCCTTAAAAGGTTGTGACATCACCCCCTCCCTCAGAGAAGCATAATCACTACCAGAACCCACCCATCTGTTACCTCCAGGGTGGCTTTCACAAGCCAAATGAGACAAAGATATAAAATACAGCTAGTTGTGCTCAAACTTTCTAGGATCCTGTCCCTTCCTCAAGAGCAACAGGATCAAATCATTCCCAGACAAGAACCTGCCCCCAACACCTCCACCGGATCAGCTAACTAGGAACGAATTTGAGTGACTGCATTCCACAAAATCAGTGAATGCCTCACCATGTCCTCTATATCCTCCTTCCCCAGAAGGAAACATATCATCTTAAAATTGCTGGGTGTTTCTCTGCAGATGCAATTAGTGTGGAGAAGTATTTATGCTCTGCCACCCTAATCACCACAAGGTAGGCTTTAATAGTAGCTCTTACCCATGTTAGGTTAAGTTTGTTCTTCAACTTCTGCCAACAGCTCTCTAAATATCCCTTAAACCTTTTCATTCCTCTCAGTTCCTTAATATATCATAGGTGGCAATGAGTTCCATGGGACAGGAAGTCACATAAGTGCAATCCTGAACAAAATCCCAGTCATCTCCCTATTCCAGTGGTGAGTAGGGACTCAGTATGATCCCAGTCATCTCCCTATTGCAGTGGTGAGTAGGGACTCAGTATGAATGACCACTAGCACTGATGATGCTACCTAATTTGGGTAATGAAATGTCTACAAGAAAATAACCAAGTTCAAAGAGTACCTCAGCAAATCTTCAATTATAAAGCCCAGCTCCTGAAACCCATTTGGGACCTTTTTGAATGCAAAGCTTCTATGAGCAATATTTGAAAAGCCCAGGTGTGACCCCGCAGTACAAATCTAACCTTAATCTCCCTTCACCCATTGCCATTACTACTACTTCTTTCCTATTCAAAGAGTAACCTTTCTGTGGTTTGTACTCCTGCATCATTTCTCTTTTCATTGCTGTTTATTCGCTATCACATTGCCTTTTGCCTTAAAGTCTCTGGGGGCCCCCTTTGGGGTCCTAAGCTCCTTAAGAATAGGTTGCTGGACTTTGATGTCACTATTTCCTACCATTTTCTGATGAAGAAAGATGCACCTTTAAATAGATGTGGAACAAATTCAAAACGTTTGAAGATTACGTTGTACCTTAATAATTATGTAACATTTCCGCAGCTTTATTATACTTGCACCTTTTGAAATTTTCTGTCCTTAAAAAAAAGACACCAAGAACAAAAGTAAAAAAGAGGTACAATTCTATAAGACTGCTGTTTGATTCTTGTACAGCATCAGCTGCTTGGGTGGTTCATACCAATTTGTCTTGACAATGACTCTTAGTGAATTAAACAGGAAATTAAATACAAACTGATTAACTGTACTAAGGCAAACTGGGCCTTAAAATACCCTTCAGTCTGCAAACCCAACAACTGTTATAGAAATATAAATGTGGTTGGCTTCTGGTTTCAGTAGAACATTAAACATAATAATTCCTTCCGAGGTGGAAATGAGAAATGCCAATCAAAGGAAAATTCCAAGATTTCAGTGCAATGAAAAGAATCCCTTTTTTTACCAAGATCGTTTATTTTTCTGCCTTGTTATAGCTATTTTTCCCCTACTGTGCACTCCCACAGGATTTCCACTCTCTAATCCCTCACTGACCAATCTGAAGTTGATCTGCAGTCATCTTCATTTCTGCAAACTTTCCACCCACAAAACACAGAGAAGAGATAACAGGAACTAAGACATTCCCTCAGATCTTCTTCCAGGCTAAGTCCAATGCTTAACTACATTTAAAAAGATTTTCTCCTAGATTAGCTCATTTTTCAATTAATTTGCTTTTCAACTGGTCCTTTCATAAGGATGTCTGCAGTATTTCACCATCCATATTCAGCATCTAAATACATTAATTTATAGCTCAATTGCACATATCTAAAAAACCCTGTCTTTCTGTATGATTAACAGAATTGCAATCTGTTTTCTTAAGCAAGACACCTCCCAGGCCTTAAGTGGATAGCATCCTGTTCACAGCTTTCCCTTAAAATAACTGTGAGTGGAAGGGGTGTATAAGATCAAATATATGGCACCCTGCAGGTACCTGTTTAAAACCTATAGGAGACTGAGCTGCTGTTTGTTTTGATTTTCTCAGGAGTCATGGAAATCCCATAGACCAATCTGCAGGGCTGAACAGAGGAATTTTCTGTGGAGGATAAAATCATCTGGATCTGTTTTCAGCTGGATGCCAAGCATGATATAAGTCCTACGGCGTTGCCCTAGGAACTGGCTTATCTAGTTATCTGGAAACGGTTTGATTCTGTTGGCCCTGAAGAAGTGGACAGGGTCCTCCAGAATGTAAATGCCATCACCTGTGAGTTAGATCTATTTCTGTTTTGTTTGGTCAAGGCCATCCAAGAGATGTCACGTGGATGGGTCCATGCAATAGGGAATTCATGCTTCATGTGGTGTGTTCTGTCCCCCTTTTAAAAAGGTGCTAGTGTGCCCTCAAGAAGCCATCACTAGAATGCACCATTTTGGACAATTTACATCCAGTTTCTCACCTTCTCTTTTTAGAGGTTATTGAGAGGGTATGGTGTTGCAATTCCAGAGGATCCTGGATTATTTGGGGTTTTTCTGTCAGGGTTCGGGCCTGGATATGAAACAGAAAGAGCATTGGTAACGCTTTTAGATTATTACTGGCGGGAGCATAATGGAAGTGGTGCATCCACCTTTGCTCTTCTTGACCTCTTGGTGGCTTTCAATACCATTGACCAGCTGCACCTTTTCCTGGATAGGGAGACTCTATGCTCAGTCACCCAAACCCTAATCATCTTCCCTTTGGACTATTATAATGCATTCTACATGGGGCTACCCTAGAAAAGTATCCAGAAACTTCAGCTGGTACAAAATGCCGCACTGTGTGCTGGTTTGCTTCTGGGTTGAATTTAAGGTGTTATGACCTTTGAAGCCCTACATGGCATGGGACCTGGTAACCTGCAGAGCCAGTATATCACCTTACATCAACATTGGGCACCAGGGATCAGTTCCCTGGAGAGAGTTTTTTCCCATGGACCAGAGGGGACATGGTTTCAATTGTGGTCATAAGTTGAGGACTACCTATGTTTTTATGTCTTATTTGTCACTCTGGGAGGTGATTGGTGTTCTGACCTGGGCTTCACAAAATCACGAAGCAGACTCATCCCCACAAAATCCCTTTTTATTAGGCTAATGTGAAGTCCTATCATTCACATCCAGCAAAGTCCCAGCAAACAGTCTTTCAAGAGTGATTTACAACCAGACATTATCAGGCTTGGAGAGTTGCCAGGCCAATAGCTTCCAAGCGCAACACTGTACAAGAAAATACTTGGCAAGGAGTCACGAACAAATCTTCACCCTAATTAAATGAACTAATTGTCTCCTGCAAA
>JANHJO010010543.1:0-16453 GCA_032468235.1 Pseudoxyrhopus heterurus
GCTTCCCTCCCCCCCCCACACACCCGGCCCAAGGAAAGGCCTGAAGTGGGGACAGAACCCGTGTTCCATTTTGCTGCTGAGGGAGAAAATCCAGCCAGCATCCTTTCCTGCCAGGGATGAGGCCCTGCGATGGTCCAGGCTCCCCAAGGGGTCTCTCTCTCTCTCTCTCTCTCCATCTCTCCAGTCAAAATAAGACTTTATCACAGCACCTGTGATACAATATTAAAAAGCTGGAATAAATATTTTCCCAAAATGAATATAGATCTGAGAAAGCCAGATTCAAGCCATTGTCTTTTCAGCCAGGGTTACTCCAGAAAGGGGAGACCCAAAAGAAATACCCATTATCAGAAACATGCACAGATGACATTTTTTCTCCATCTTTATAGGGTGCCCTAGAGCTGACCACTGACCACTGAAGCTCCTGGCAGCTCACTTTCCGTGTTTATGGATTAGTGGTGTATTAATCACAGTTTTAAGATAACTAAAGAACAAGAGTTAAAAAAAAAAGTCAACCCACCAAAATTGTTCCAGATGCGCCAGTTCTTTGCTGATTACCAAGTCTGGGCCAGGAAGATGAAACGGAGCCTCCTCAGCAGAGGGGAGACTTTTATCTCTGCCAGGGAGATAAACAAACATGCTTGGTTGGTAGTTATTATTTACAAGAAGAAATTAAATCAGTTTTAACACTTAGACACCGATGTGAAGCCCGTATTATCTGGCCATTGTTTGAAGATCTCAGTAACTTTCTTTTTGAAGCTCCAACTCTTTTCCATACTTTCTTGTTTAGTGAAGGCTTTCCTCAGATTTCTCTTGGAGTTCCTCCTGCTGCGTATCCTGAATCCGTGTTTCTGTCTCTTGCAGGATACTCTCTGCTTTCTCTGCGCGTTACTCCAGAAGGAGAACCTCTGCAGAGCAGCCTCTTTCCTAGGACGTGAAAACCGAACAAGCCCAGGAGTTAAACTCAGCTGGAGTGTGTGTGTGTGTGTGTGTGTGTGTGGGTGTGGGTGTATGACTTGCAGACAGAACCACAAGGCTTTCTGGGCAGGGAAGTGTTTTGCCATGGCCTTGTCCTTGGCTGTTTTGTGAGAGTTCACTGTAGTCTAAGGTTCTGATGTTCCCTGGTGACCAAGTACTAACCAGGCTTGATCCTGGCTGAGTCCCTAGCAGGATTGCCAGATGTTGGTGCTGCAATTTAGCGATCGCGAATGTTTGGATGGGGAACCATGTGGGAAACTGAGGGTTGTGACTTAGTTTGTGAAATTCAGAAACATCCCAAGAGAAGATTGGCAAAACATTATGACAGGAATGTCACGGGGCGACTTGAAGAAGATTTTATTTATTGTTGTAGATACGGTGGGCTATTCTTAAAATGCTTTCACTGGCCCTTCCCAGTGGTGTCACTTAACCATCGGGAAATGTTTTACAGATGGCCAGCTGGCTGGGGGAGCAGTTGTGACCAATAAAGATAGTCCTCCCTCCCTCCCAGGAATGCTACAAGGCCTTCCTCACAGGGACAGCTGCTTTTTCCTGATTCACCCCAGCAGCCTCGCCCTTGACCCACCTGGGATGAGATAGAAGGCCCGATTTAAGTCCCTCTCACTTGCCTCCTGATTCTTCGTCCACGGGACTTCAGTTCTACACTTCTTTATGATCATGGGCTGGTTGTGATTCTCTTTCATTGTCCTGCAACTTGCCATATTTTCAGGACAGCACTAAAAGTATAAATGATCCTTTTTTGCTTTGTTTATGTCACGCCAGTTGTGCCCTTCTCATCACCAACTGTGATCTGACAAATATGTCAGAAAAGCTCGTAAGATCATTTGCAGAAGCAGCTGCAGGAACCCTTTTCGTAAAACTTTTCAGTCTTTTCTGAGTAGAGGTGAGAAGCATTTTATTTTAAACCCTCAAAATCTCCATCTTTTTTCTCTCCAACAGTGACCTCGCTTCTTGCTTCTCCAAATAGCAACCCTTTGAGCTCTCGGTTCTTTCTCTAGCTTCTCACTACCTAATAATGAAATTTGCCTCAGTATTTGACTGACCGAACTTGATGGTTAACTTCCCGACCAGAAATAATTAGAAACAGTTTCCCAGTTGACTTAAACACAACATTCTTGTACTCTTCAATGACGCTACATACCTTGACTCAGGATATAAGTCTCCCAGGGCCCCTCCACGGAGAACCGGCTTCCCTTTTGCACTGGCTCTTTGGCATTGGATGGAGAAGTCTGAAAACCCATCAGCAGCCCATCCAGAAGGATAACCTGGGGAGCAGAAATGGAGCCTCCAGGCTGAGGGCCTCCTTTGGAGCCAGGGGAGGCGTTGGTCCAGACTAACTGCCAGAGGGGCATCTTAGTTTGGGGAGGGGCTGGGGGAATAAAGGAAGGACCATCCTATAAGGAGGCAGGTGAGGTTTTCAGTTTTCAGCCCCATACTCTGGGTCCACAGGTAGTCTTGACCTTTGAGCTCCCAATGTTTGGGAAACACTCGAGGCCCTTCCTGTTCATTCTGACCGTGAAGATTTTGATTCTGATTAGTTTTAATGAGTGCTCACTTGTCCACCACACAGAATCTATGATTGAGAAGTGTATAAATGTGGTGTCATAAAACACTCTTTTAGCATAGTTTTTTTCAGCACAGTAACACTTTAGAATGCCAAAGATCTATGGCAAAGAGCTGTTAGAGACAATATTGTTGCTTGAGTTGAAAATTGGAAGATTAAATTTAAATCTAAAATTAAAATAAAATATAAAATATTTATAAAATAAAGTTTTGAAAACTCCTTGTAAAGGGAGAAAAGATCTAGCAAACTGCACTACAGGGGATAATAACAAGCAGATGAGTCTAGCTTCTTCATAAATTGGCAGTTTTGATCTATTAGAAAAACATTGCATTAAATTTCTGAAACAGAAAATTGTAATCTCGTGCCATCGTAAAATGGCATGCATGGAGCATGCCAGCTAAACCAGAAGTGTTAGGGACCACATCAGAGAAGGCGCATCTCCTGGTTCCTGCCAGCCGACATCCCTTGGCAGATGGGACCACCAACACGTGCAACCCGCTGGATCAAATTGGATGGCGAGAAAAGAATGGGGAGAAAATGGTCCATGGGGAGAAAACCTGGCCCGAGACCTGGAGAGCTTTAAAAGTGATAACCAGCACTTGGAATTGCATCCGGAAGCACCCTGGCAGCAAATGCAGCTCGTGCAGCAGTGGTGTGCTACATGTGTGGAATATGCAGCAACTTTTACTACCCATGCAGCCACATTTTGCAACAGTTGAAGCTTCCGGATGCTTTTCAGGAGGAGATGCAAGTAGTACCTGCTGGGGTAATCCAGAAGAAAGGTCTCAAGGGCATGACTGACAGTGAGCAGAGCCTCCGGATCCAGAGATGGGTGCAGCTGGTGTGCTACCCAAAAGTGTGCAAAGGCCCTCCTGGCCATGCGTGCCACCTGCTCTTCTAGCCTACCTTGCCTGGTTAATGGAAACCACCTTCAAGGGCAGTCTAAGGGGGCCTTTTTAGACATACCAGAAAGCCAGTGGGATAGAGTGGACCCAGGAAGAGGCCGGATGGAGCCTCCTGGGTGACTCTGGGCCAGTCTGGGTCTCTCAGCCAACCTACCTCCCAGGGCTGTTGCGTTGAGCATATATCTAATAAAACTTATAATAAATAAAAACAAATATATTACAGTTCTTGGTGACATTTCAAGTAAAACTTGAGGACCTGAGAAATTTTTCTTTTGTTGAATTTAACAGGACAATCAAAGAAGGATTATATATAATGCAATTGAAGACAAGGAATGGCTCCAGGCAGACAGATTGGCAGCACATGAATTCTCTTACCTTTTAACCAAGTTAGTAGTTTTTGCGTTGAAATTCCTGACTGAATCTTTTCATCAAACATCAAAACCCCAGCTTGCACCAGCTTATGAAATGCCCTCAATTGTTGTTAGTAGACTTTAATTGCACCAGTTCGGTTTGGGTCTAAAGAGGCCTTTGTTCTTCATTAATCTCAATGTAGAGGCAATTCTTTCCTGACTTTCATGGCTGAAGTGCTAAAGAAAACTCCCTTTAAAGCTTTGAAAATCTGCTACCTTCGAGATACCATCTTTCGCCTGGAGCAGTGGAATGAGGGAATATTAACGCGACCTAAAATAACAAACACTATAGAATATCATATTCATTCTCTCTCTCTCTCTCACACACACACACACACACTGATAAACTACAATAAAACTCCAAATAAAAGCTATAAGGTTTTTTTTAAAGCACTAAAATTAATAGAAGGCCATTAGAAACTTCTCTCTGCCAAAAATTCAAAGAACATTTTAAATCTCACCTCCCGAGAACTGTGCCCAGGAGAGAATGTTCCATACATGTATTTGTCTGATCCAAGTTAGGATGATGCTACACACAAGAAAAAAATCAGTGTGCAAATAGTGTAACTTGCATGATCACATCCTGACTCCTGTGACCGCCATGCCTCCTGTGGACCCAGGAGCAGAGCTGTCCTTCACTGCTACTAGGCGGGAGAGAGTGAGTTGGATGCACTGCCACAAACTCTAGGCAGCTTGTATCATAACCTACTACATGGTTTGAAGAATACTTTGAGCACAATAGCCTAGAGCGACATAGTTTACTTGGCAAAGAAATTGGGGAAGGAGGGTTGTCGGGAAAGTGAAGGGAAGCGCCAGCCTCCTTGGCCTGGCCTCTTATCCTGATTTGCAATTCAGCATTGGGCAGCTTATGTCCCAGTACAGCGACTGTCTTGGTGAAGCAGGAATAGGGAAATTCCCTAAAGGATGACCTCTACAAGATCCTAAACCTGACCAGAAGGAAGAGGCTAGAAGGCCAGAGGGATCCAGTTGCTGTGGCTTTCACTGGACAGCTGGAGAAGTTGTCTTTATGCATATTAAATATTATTTCTCAAGCTATCCAAAGGAAAAGGCCAGGAATTCTTACGAGTGTCTGAGCTAGTCTCATAACCTAGAGGCATTTTCCTCTTTGTCTAAAAAAATTGCTATTTTTTTTCTTCTATTCCATTTGTAGGAAAGTTTTATTTTTCCTTATTGTATTGCACAATAGGGAACTTTCAGCCCACATTTACTTGATTTATAAAATTAAATTAGCTTTCATGCATTAGCCACGATGATATTCAAAGCCCTAGGTTTACTTAAGGTTTACTCTGTGGCTCCTGATTAAATAAACCTAAAGTATGCAAGTTGTAAAGTCAGTGCCAAAGGGGATGTTTTTTCAAGCAAATATCTATATATTCAAGCCACCAAGAATAAACAAAATAGATACTGTATTTTCTTTGCTGTCAAATCTCAAGCAAAGTGGTATTGATTCTGTCCATGCATACTTTCCCAGATTATTTTGAACAGCACTGTAAATACGTCACATTCTTTCAGTCTTTCCAGCAAAATCCACCAGGCTTTTTCTGTATGTTCTCATCAAACACACGTCTCCTATAGCCTATTTAAATGGTAGCTTTAAAATCAGTTTTCCTGATTGGAACCACACCTTTTAGAGGTTGATACAGAGGCTTTTCCAAGTGCAACCACTGCAGCCCATTTAGAAGGAGAGACGATTGCCTGGGCCGAGTGGCTCCAGGGCTTCCGGCTGCCGGCTACTGGGACTTGCTGGCTGCTACGGCCAGGGCACTCTTGCCTGAACACGGACTTTGGCTGTTCACAGGGACTGTGGGGTGGAACAGCTAGGAGCCCCTTTTCCAAAGCTTAAAGATTCAGAAAGGCCTGAAAAATGTTTCAGTATTCTGTTTGAATGACTGGACTCTCTCCTGTTGGATGTTTGGAACAGTAAAATGATTAGGACAATCGACAGCCTCAATTCTGTTAAGCCATGAAATTGTCTGACTGGTTTGAGATCAATACTCATTTCTAACTATATCACTAAATGTGCATTTATTGGTGCAGCTCAGGCTGAGGCTGAGAACCTGCTGAATTTACCCTACCCCTTGAGTGTATTTGCTGTGTTACAATAGTCTGGTTATGTGTCTTTGGCCCTTGGCTTTACACTTGCCTCTTCTCGGTCATCCAGCATGTCTGATTCTTGGGAGCCGTCGGTCTCAGAGTCACAGATGTCACTGTTTGATGGTGTCGGTCGCTCCAAGTCTTTGGCAATTAGCTAGTGGTGATTTTGTAAATATTTTTGGGGATTGCACTTAAGATGCCTATTACTTTTGCTACTATCTTTGCTTTCTTTTGCCACAGTCCTTCTATATTTATGTTTTGTGATTTTCTCAGTTCTTTCTCTTCTATGCTGCTCTCTCCAGTTACTGCAACTTCCACTGTCCAGACTTTTTTTGTATTTCTTGTAAACAAGAAATTAAGTCTGTGGTGTTGTGTGGCAGATACTTTTCTAGTTGAATTCTAAAGTCCCAGAACACTTTAGCTACGATACTTCATTTTCTATTACTATTTTATGGTTCCGCCAGCTCTTGCTTGCAGGCAAATGATATTTGTTGCAAATATTCCAATGCACCCTTGTTGCTGTTTGTTATGTCATTGTTTGTAGTCAGTTTCTGCACTCTTTTTAAAGTAGCTAGGCAGCCCACTCTTTCTTTAGCTTCTTTGCAGAGAGGGCGTTTGCTGTCTATTGCTGTCTTCTTAAGAGATAACAAGAAGAAGTGGCAATGGCTAAGAGCCAGAAAGTTGAAGAAAGACAAAAAGAGGCGAATTCTAGCTGCACAAGACCAAGCTTTAAGGGCAAATGCATACTCTATTCCCCCTCCCCCCCCTCCTCCCAGTTTTCTTACATTGCCTCCCTTGAAAACATGGGCCAGCTGCAGAACTGGCATCTCCTCCTGTTCTTACAGTGGTGCCAGAAGAAGAGCCTGCAAAGGATGTCCGAGCTGGGGCCTTTCCAGCCCATGAAGGGCCTCTCCATCTGCCCCCTTGTTGGTCTTACCAACATCAGAAGTTGCTGGGGAGCTGGAATCAGGGACCAAGGCCGGATCTCCTCCCTTTCTCTGCCTTCAGAAGGGAAAACTGAGCTGCTAGAGGTCCTCAGGGACCCGAGATTGCGGCTATGTTTAACTGAACACTCAGTGTTTGTAGGGGCTTCGCATGGGACGGCTAAGAAGAGATCTCAGGCTTCAGTTGCAGGGCTTTTAAAAGCCTTTTATCTCGCTCGGGGCTTGGCAGGGAGATCTTTTTCAGGCATTGCTCCTTTCCACAAAGAGGCGGGACAGCAGATAGCCAGGGAGGGGGGTGTGGGTGTGCACACACACACACACACAGAGACATACATGAGCTTGCGGCAAGGACACTCTTCTACCCTCAGGCTGCTTGAAGGGGCTGCTTCCCTTCAGGGGCTTTGGGGACTGGCTGGCTCTTCTGGCTTTCCCCAAGCCCAGGAAGTCTGCTGGTGGCTTGAGAGGAAGGAAGTTGCTCTCCACCCAAATCTCGCCCCCCCCCCCGCTGGCCCTTTGGGAATTCCTCCCCAATAATACTTGCGTCAGTTTTATTTCAAGCTCTCAGAGGACTCTGTTCTCCAGCCGCAGACAGCCGGGGCGAGGCAGGGGTTTCCATGGGGGAGACTCTGATTGCCCCCAACTTTCAGGAGCACCAAAGGTAGCAGGGAGGAAGGGGCGCCCTCGTGTTCTGGGACCAAGTGGGCATGGTCGCTTTGCCTCATTGGCTGCCCTTGGACAGAGCCCCTTGGAAGTGGCTGCTGAATCCCCCCACCCAGAACAGAATCAGTGGGGCCCGTCCGGACTCTCACTGCTCACATGAAACAGTTACATTACATCACATTACCGTGAAAAGACAGTCGAATATTTGGACCTGAACGGCTAAGGGGCTGATAGAACGTAAGGGGTTCCTCAGCTGAGTGGGGGAAGGCAGCCAGCGGCTATCTGTCAAGGGCATTGTGAACCATCACTAACTTCCTTAGGATATTAACTTGTGGCTTATTAGACTGCTGATTCCACTGGGAATGGTTGGGACTTGGTAGACTTAGTGTTTTCTCTTTCCAGGTCCTCAAACTCAGAGTTTGAGTAATTCATTATTTTTCATTAATGTGATTACGAGTATCTCCTCCAATAGGGATAAAAGACACTTTTTTAACATAGGCCTCAAATGACTTATTTCTAACACTCTATGTCAGACCAAATAACCCCCTACCCATTTTCTTCTCCTTTCTACAATGGACAAGTAAAAGAGTTGGCTGGTAAGTGTAGCTATCCTTAGTTTCTCAGACTGGATCATAGGCTTCTGTCCACCGGATAATTCCCAGCTGCTCCGGTGCCTTCCAGAGCTCCCTCTGGCAGAGAAAAAATTAAAGCTTTCTTGCTTTTGATAAATTATGTCTATTAAGAAGATTATTTGTCTAGTATTGCAAGTAAAATGGCCTTTTCTGCATGTAAGGAAGATTAACGCTCCCTTTTTTGGTGGTTATTGTTGACAATGTTGATGTATTCTGTAGTACTGACTGTAAACCTGTTGTGGTCCTTTGTGTTCCCTTTGGAATATAATCTGAGATGTGTTAACGTCTGGAGCCTTTCTCATATTCTTGCTGGGTCAAGAAATGACTCGAGACATTTTTTTTTCTTTCCAAGATGAGACAATAGTACTAGCGGGACTTATGGATGCCGGAGAGGCCTCTGTGCAGGTCCTTCAGCCAGTACTGTTGCCGGGAGATCCTCAACAGAAGAAGCCAAAGCCCAATATGGTGGATCCAGAGGATGCAGGCCTCTTCTGGGCTGAGTTCAAGGGCTCAGTTGAGGGACAGCATGAAGTGTGATGCCCCCTTGGCCGTTGATCCAAATTCACTTTGATGTGGTGCAAGTTGCATACCACTACAGGAAGAAAGGAAGCAGCTGCTGCCTCTTCTCATCCCAATCTCACAGGCCAGGAAATAGCAGCAGACCACGACTCCTCCAGCGGCAGGTTCTGTATGCAGAGCCCAGTCAACGTCTCCTGTCCCTTCCCCTTCCTTCTGCCTGCTGGCGGTGGGCGACTCCTGCTTCCAGCCCTCCTGAAAGCCCCTGCTGTTCCTGCCTCTGCTTTGTAATCGGTAAGAACCCACAGAGAACACCCATGAAGCTAAGCAAACTGTTTCTCTCATTCGAGTTGAGATAACTTGGCTGTTTCTATGTGAGGAAGACAGATCTTGCTTTCTAGCCAAACATTTTGGAACAAACCTTCAAGGTTTCTCTTCTTTGGCTAAATGCTCCAGTTCCTCCAACCTGTCATGGGTTTTGCCCCACTTTCTCCTGAGCAGCTTCAGCCTGCCTGCCTCAGTAGATGGAAGCTCCACATTGGGGAAAGAAGCTAAATAGCTATTAATGAGGAGAAGGCGCAGATGAGCCCTTGAGGGAATGGTGGTGAGGCCTGATCTGTAATGGGAGAAAATGTGCTCAGTCCATTCGGAAAGTATTGGGGTGCACGTGCTCCGAATTCATTGGAGGTCCAGCTCAGCCGTGGGGGGGGGGGGCAGCTGGTCCTTGACTCTGCTCCTCTCCTTCTGCAGAGCAATGCTCAAGATTAGGGACCAGTTTGGCTTTGGCTTTTTTGTTTTTTGTAGATGCACACCTGCATTTGAGATTTTAAAAACTCTTTAAAAGTTTGGTTACTTCTCAGGCTTTTTCCTGTGTTTTGCATAATATTGCTTCCTTCAGAAGGGGAAAAACTTACAATTTATTAAAAACAGGAAAAAGATGTACTGCCAACAACTAGAAGAAACAAGAAATTATTGAAATTTGGCTTTACTCCTATACTTATTTATGCTAAAGTAAATAATGTAGAATTCAGACATGTATAGGATTGCAATATAGGTTTTATAATGGGAGGTTGCTTTTATTTCAAAGTAGATTTATTTTTAAAAGCCTTTGTATAACATCTTCATTTAATTATATGCACTCTTGCTTGAAATCCTGCCTAAAATGGTAAGTTTTTGTATATTGCTTAATGACAGAGTGTTTTGGACATCATTTCTGTATGTATTTGTAGAACCTTTCCCTAATACATGTCGGTATTAACACAACAGGTAAACAGCCTGACCAAAATGTGTGTTTTGAGTGTTTGTATTGTATTTTCAGGATATGGAAGGTTTCTCCCGGACCCCATTCCTTCCAAACTGGGGTCAGTCTGTGCTGTCTATGGGGTGGGGGAGACGGAACATCCTGGTCCTGCCTGTAAATGGACACAGATGCAGCTTCACCTCCTAACCCCACCTAATAGACTTAGTCAAACAAACTGTGCAGCGGGCGGGAGGATTAGAGGGAGATTAGGAAGTTGCTCTCGGTTTGATCCATGAGCTGCTATTACTAAAACACAGCAGTGCAAATCTTTCTCGCTCCGGGGCCTTTTGGACCACCAACCCAAACCTGAATGGAAATCCCACTCTATATTCCCTCCAGTTGCAAACTTTCTACAACAAATTCATATGTGTCTGTTGATTTCAAAGGTAATTAATCATTTGACCGAGAGGTTTTTGTGTGTCCTGAACACAGCCCTGCTGAGGCGGCCCCCATTTTAAAAGGGCAGAAAATCATGGTGGCAGTTTCCACTGGGGGCCCTGAAAGCTGGGGCTGCATTCCCAGGTGGCGCCCATTTCAGCGGAAGGCGGATTGGAACAGGAATCTCGGGGTCTCCTTCCTTCCTTCCGAAGCAGAGACCCGGGAGGGGGAATGGCACTCTCGGGAAGGAGAACCTTGGCTGTCGGCTGCTCTCCCTGGAAACTGCCTGCATGAGGTTCCTCCAGGCAAGTCAAGGTCAGAGTTTTTGTTGTCCAGTTCTATGATTTTAGATGGCCTCTATGCCTTCTGGCCTCTTTCTGCCTTCTATATGTGGTTCTTCCATTCTCAGATGTTCTTCATGTTTTTTTGCAGAGCCACGTAAGGTTCTTCTTCTGACCTTCATTGGAATAATTCGCACTTGTGCTTTTGGTATCTTCTGGTTTGGGAACTTGGCATACTTTCCCCAATTCTTTCTGCTGTCATAAAATTTGCTTTTTGAAACCCAGGACTTATTGACTTGTTTTCCAAAAATCTCCAGCGTGACATGGATCTTTTGCCATGAAATTTCCATTCCTTCCACTTTATCTACTGAGTCCTCCCTGGTGGTTACGATTCCTTCTATCATCTTCCAGCAAAGGGAGTGAAGCAGGGAAAGCACATTCAGACTCGCAAGATTAACAGTTAACAGAATAACAGAGTCGGAAGGGATCTTGGAGGTCTTCTAGTCCAACCTTCTGTTCAGACAGAAGACCCCAGACCATTTCAGACAAATGGCTGTCCAATCACTTTTTAAAAACCTCCAATGTTTGAGCAACCACAGCTTCTGAAGCTATTCCACTGGTTAATTGTTCTCACTGTTAGGAAGTTTCTCCTTAGTTCTAGGTTGGCTTTCTCCTTGGTTAGTTTCCATTAGATTCATTACTGTGCCTTTAAAACACAAGTAGTCCTGACCTAGATGGCATTGCTTCCCTAGACTGGTCTACCCTGGAGGCACTTGCCAAGCTACCTGAAGGAAGTTCAAGGGCCAAGAATCCAGCCTGCAAGCAGAGGAACCCAAACTCTGCCCACTTCCTGGGGTTCCACAGGCTGAAAAGAAAACAGGCTCTATAACCGAAGGAGCCACTTGACTCCCCCCAGTGGATTCTAACCAATTTTCTTCACTAAGGATCTTGCAAAATTAGCCAAGAACCCGGCTTCATCCTGGCCTCTTTCCCTGAAGGTAAGGCTCGGAATTCTGTCCAGGCTGCCAGTGAAGACTTTGCAAACACAGTGGGTGGGGAGATGGGAGGGTTTGCTACTCTTCCTGCACTGCTCGGGCCCTGACCAACAGCCACATCCACTCCTGGTTTTCCAGCCTTGTCCCTCTCCGCCATCCCTCTGTTTCTCTCAGCTTCTTGGGGAATCAAGAAGCCGCTTGGGTGGGACCAGTGGTGGGATTCAATTTTTTTTACTACCGGTTCTGTGGGCGTGGCTTAGTGGGCGTGGCTATGCGGTCGGCCAATCAGATGTGATATTTGCCGGTTCTTCGAATTATCACTACCGGTTCTCCGGAACCTGTCGGAACTGACTGAATGCCACCTCTGGGTGGGACTGTTGAGATGCCGACCTCGAGAAATCAACCACCAGGCAAAAGATGGAATGAGGGAAACCCATCGATTGTTGTGATATAACGCAGGTACCCGGAAGGCCTCCAGGAGCAGCAATTAAATAAGTCTGACTGGTGAGACATTGAGGAAGCAAACCAGACACAGGCACGGGTGCTGGTGTATTACACACGTGCACACACACACATGCATGTCATTTACATAATTATACATGTGTGTGCGCGTGCATGCACACGCATGTATATGAATGGGCGCAAAGTAATAATGGCTTTCTTTGAAGTGTAACAATTCATACGCTCTGCCCAAGCTTTTAAGCCACCTTGATTTTTATTCCCTGTTAGCCGTTGCATACAATATTTAAAGCATATTGTCTACTCGGGAAACACGGAGCGACTTCTTTTGCATTCTATGAATATTCATGGGGAAGTTCATGGGCGAAGTGCCTTTTCATGACTAAAGATCAAAAGGAACTGTGTCAATTTTGTCTTTTTCTTGGCTGACTGCTTTTTTTTATGTAATAAATCGCCAATTTTGGAGAGGCAAAGAACAGAAATGGAAATGCTTATGCCTTTCAGGAGACTTTTGATTGTGCGGTTATGAATAGTCTTCCAACAAATAGTGTTGCAGCTCATTCAGGTCCCAGATAGGCATCCAATTGTTCACTCTGCAAATCACCGTATCCCGTGCCTGGGCAGCTGCCGGCTGCCTTTTGGCATAACTAGGACCCTCACTGGCCAAGCCCTGTTTCTGTGCCACTTGGGAGCCCCCCTCCTTTCTGTAACTCTCCTCTCACTTTTCAAATTTCATTAAGAGAACAGCTCCCTTTACTCAGATTAACTTGCTTCCTTAAGTGACTTTTAAAAATATTGTTGCTTCAACATATTTATTTTATTTATTTATTAAATTTCAACACTGTCCGTCTCACCTGAATGACTGGGGTTATTTATAATAACATAATAGATGAATGAATATATAAATATAAATTTATTTTATTTAAAAGATAAAACATTATCTAAATAGAAATAAAAATACATTAAATGATCAAGTTGTTATATCTGCCTGCCATTCTGTTTCAATTTATTTTATAATAATTAGCAGTCAATTTTGGAAAAAGTCCCACAAAGAACTTATAACTGCCGTTTAATTTTTTTAATTTTTTTTAAAGTTTTCATTGATTTGCCAAGGTAGTGTTTATGCCGCAATATGCGATGATCTCTACCACCTGAAACAATTAAATAATTGCTTTTTATCATGTATTGTTAGGTCTCTTAATTTAGGGGACATTACAGAAGCTGCAAATGTACAGAACAAGTTCATAATAATTATATGGAGTCCTTGTATATGATTCTGGATTTTTAGCATTTTTCATGGGAAGTGTCTCAATAATCCAATTTTACAACAAGCATTTGGTGAAACATCATTGAATCAGACCACAGAGGTCATCTCCTGCAAGATTTCTGCCAGGTGACCATCCACCCTTTGCCTGAAGACTTTCCCTGAAGGAGAGCTCACATTTCATGTGGCAGCCTATTGCAGGGTATAGCAATTTCCTCCTGAGATAGAGCCTGAGTGTCCGGCTTCCTCTCTCTTCCACATAGACAACCCTCAATACTGGATGACCTCTATCACATATCTCTTCTCATTTACCCTGCGATAGACAAGGACACCCTGATTCCTTTTAGATGGACTGTAACCACTCCAAACACAACTTGCCTTAAGAAAGTCCAGTTGCCTCTTGAAAAGCACCTTTGGGACAACCATGACTTGGATGATTGAGACTCTCCATGGACATTGTGCCTTTCTTTGACTTACCCAGTTGGGAGACTTGCCTGCTGGTTCTCTCCGTAATAAATTCCATCCTGTTTGTTTGAAACCATTGCTGAACCCTTAGATCTTTGTCCATCTCCTCTGACATGCAACTATTTCAATATCAGACTGACTGGTTTTCTTTTCAAAGATGGCATGATAGATGTTAAGGTAAATTTTTTCCCATTAAAGATTTGGAGCAATATCGGATGCAAAGGCTCTCAAACAGTGACTTTGACGGGACGCATCCCCATGCAAATCTCTTTCCTTGGTTGCTTAATTTGTCACTCTAGCGTAGTGGCAATAGTTTAAATAAAATTAAAGCATCTTTCCCAAATTGTAAGCAGATTCTAATGTAATGGTCAGGAAAGCAGTGAAAACATTTAGCACATGATGTTTTATAGGTTAAAATAAGATTGTTAGAAGTCAGAAAAGATTACAAACTTAGAAAGGAATGTTGGATCTGGAGAGTAAACTAGTAATAATAAAACGTATTTACAATTTTAGCAAAAAAAAGTGCTTAGATATAAATGAAATTAATATATCGGTGCTTATAAATGAAATTAATACTTGCTAAACTAAGCAAAGATATAAACTGAAAAAACCCACTAGATTCCCCCCAGCTGCTCTAACTCCCTGGGGGTGTTTCAGAATTTTGTTCCCTCTTGGGCCAAGGCAAGTTCCTAAGAAACTGACTTCTTGGGGTTTTCCCCACTCAATTCAAGTGTGCCTGCATGGCCACGCAGGAGAGCCTCAAGGAGAAACTCTTCTCAGCAACTTTTTTGGGTTACAATCTCTGCCTCTCTTTTTTCTATGTTCTGGAGGGCTTCCTGGTATGGTTGTCCCCCATCAAGTCCTCCCTGTGCCTGGTTCTAGAGAGCCTCATATTCCCTCATAAGTGATGGGTGGGTTTCCCCTTCTCTGCCAGGACAGGCCACAGCTGCACTTGCAGGATGGCTAATTCTTCTCCTCCTTAGGCACATTCTCTGCAGGCCAGGAAGACTTTCCCCCTCCATCTCCATATTCCTGGGATCTATCTGAGACATACCGTAGCTAAGGGGATGACTCGACTTTGGAACCAGCCTACAAGCCCGTAAGGAGCCAGATCAATTGATCAACCAACGATGGCATTGACCACCACTCCACAAGGAGAACAGCCACGTGATCTCATAAGACCAAATAGAAGCGGAGGAGAACTGAAACAAGATGCTACAATCGAAATCCTGCTGATGATGTTACTTAGCCTGGTGATGAAATGTTTGGAAGCTAAACAGCAAGCTCAGAGAACAAACCACTGCCAACATCTACCATCCGAGCTACACATATTTTCTACCATTTTATGATACAACTTTATTCCTCCTCTAAATAAATTTTAAAAAAGAAAACAAAGCAAAGTATGGTAGAACTATATGCCCAGTGGCTTTGTGAACACATCCGGTGCACCATTGCCTCCTTCCTGGATGGAAGACCATGATGAAATAAAAGGACTATAAGCTTGACACATTCTAGTCCTCCCTTCACCATGTTCATCTATCAGGTCTGCTAGGCGTAGCTGCCTAGCTGGACTTACTATTTTCAGTGATTTTTTAAAAAGCTGGTAAACTCTAAAGTGTTTAAACTTAGAGAAAGGAAAACTAACTTAAGCCTACAGCACACCAAACTAAGCTGAATTAACGGGCCAGCAGCTGAGTCAGCAGCCCTGGGGGGCATCATGGCAAGCCATCTGAATGCAGATGCTCCATTGGCCCACTTGTATGGAGGGCATTATGCAGAGGACCAACCAAGAAAAATCACCCCATCCGTCTTCACACACCACAGCAGTTTCTATCTGACTATTGCCAGTCCTTCATACTGTCTTTAATAAAATAAAGGTGGATTTATAATATCCTGTGTAATCTAAATTAATTTAAGGATTCAGGTTTCTTATCTCCATTTTTTTTAAGCAGACTTTTTTTCTTTTCTTTTTCCAAAGCAGAAAGACATTTTTTGCTGTGGTGCCCAGTGCTTTCCATTTAGACCGAACTCGAAGGGAGATGCTTCAGGGTAACTGGGTGATGAAAGGACTACAAGAGCCTACAATCCACTGGCTGCTGTTTCCTATTTGCAATGCTCAATTCACATGCGAGTCATATTTAAGCAATAAACGGTGGCGCCCAGGGAATATATAGAGTCCAATTGCTTTAAGTAATGAAATGCTTTTATCAAATCACCAGATGGCCTTCCATTCTGAAACAAAGTGCTCTTGACAAACATAGTCTGTAGGTCCACTTTGTTTTCAACCCTGTACGCTTCAGTTAGACACTCAGTATCTATGCAAACTACCCGAGCACACATGAAGGAGTGCATTATATCAGAATGATGTTAATATTGCATTTGTTTTATAATGATAAAGGAAAAACTGTATTTATTCACCATCATCTCTGTATTTTTTGAAGTTCAGCAGCAGGGTCTGCAGCTCCTGGTAAAAAAAAAAACAAGATGGCAGCCATGATGGCAGGATGGACGCTGCCGTTGTTTTTTATAAAAATGTGCAGAGCTTTGATACCACAACCCACGCTCTGCG
>JANHJO010010546.1:98658-109248 GCA_032468235.1 Pseudoxyrhopus heterurus
TAATATATCTACAATGCATTTGCAGGAAGTTAGAAATTAGAAGCACAGAGCAAAAATTAGGAATTGCTTTGAATAACAGAACATCCTGTCTATTGATGTTACATATCCAGGCCAATATTCTATGGAAAATAGTGCTCAAAATGGACAGCCCTGAGACCGTTTGCAGTGCAACAATTAAATCTGGAAGAGGAATGGAGAGCAAGGAGCTTGGTGAAGGGATTGGCTTTTTTTTTTTTAAAAAAAAGTCTGTGTGTGTATTGAAAAGACAACTCTTTGCAAGAGGAATTTAAAAACACAAAGACATTTGTGCCCATCCTGGCCTGCATGCTCACTTAGAAAGGTATCAGGGGGCCATAGCCTATGATGTCTAGTATGGTAGGAATTTTTTCCCAACTGCAAATGATCTGTATGGTTTAAACAGGTGCTGCAAGGATCTGAATTGATGATCAACTCAAATATTGCTTTATGTCAGCACTGACGAATTACCGATTAATTATCCAGTTGTGTTGCAGTGCTTTTAAATCATGGCTGTGCATATAGTATATAAGATGATTAAGAGAAAACCCTGTCATAAAGAGTCAGGTTTTACAGAACTCTTCTGTCACACTTGTCAATGACAGTCTAAGTAAGAGGGTCATTGGAGTGGCTGGCCCCGTTAATTTTTTTTTTTCCAGATATGCTATACATAATCATCTTATCCTGCTGCTTGCCTGTCACCTCAGAGAAATGCCATATCCTCAGTTATAATTTTAAAAAATGAACTCAAGCCTGGGGGATTTGAAAGCAAAGATATCAGAATTATGTTTCTAGGGCTCTTACAAAATATTGGCATCAGCAGTTATTTGGCCATGTGATTGTTTAAATACAGCTTTGTCTTAGGGATGGCAGGTTCCCTCGGCTGTCATGCAATTACAGAAGTGTAAAAGAGAGCAGAAATACAGGAGGCATGCTGCAGAGGTTTGACACAACAAGGTTTGCGAGGCGGAGAAAGGAAGCAGAGAAGCCAGGAGACACCTTTAATAAATGTAGAATGCTACAAAAAAAAAAAATTCACTGTATTTTTAAAATAAAAAATGCTCAGTTTTATCAAGCCACTTGATTCTAAGAATAGTAATACTAGGTTATAGAGGTTGTTGCAGTGTGTGCGTGTTTGCCTTTGAATCAGCCTGCAAGCATTCTGTGTAATATGTTTTCTTGACATCGGTTTAAGAAGTATTTTGCCACTGCCTTCTCCCCAGGGCTCAGAGAGGCTGAATGATCCAAGGTCACCCAGCGGGATTTGTGCCTAAGGCAGGTCTAGTGCTTCGTCTCCCGGTTTGCAACCTGGTGCCCTAATCACTACAATCAAACTGGCTGCCAAATACTAGCAGAGATATGATCAATAATCTACCATTCATGGGTGGGTGGGATAAAAAAAAAATCGAGATGATGTTGCAGTGCAATTAAAAAGAGGCAAGTCATCAGTTGCATGGTTTTGGCCACATCCTTGAATGGTTGACCTTCTTAGTGTTAAATGGTAAGAATCAGCAAGTTCATCAAAGAAAAAAAAAAGCTTTGATATTTTATTGGATGTGAAGGAGCATGTATCTTACCATTTGTGATCTATAGCTTGTTAAGTCCTGGCTCTGCTGCAATTTTTTTCTTTTTTTTTTTTTTTTTGATCTGGAAATTCCCCAGATTTGAATAGATCATATTTCCTGGCACGTGGGCTTTTCATCTGGAATACCAATGTCTGTCTAAAAACAACTATAAACAGGGTCTTAGGTAATCCTATGGATTCAGTCTCTATATTTCATGATGATTGTGTAAATTACACAATCTGGGTTCTTTAGACACTCAAATTATCTCTTTTGCCCAGGTGTTAGAATCTTTATTTGAATTAATTCAGAAAAATCAAGAACTGAGATAACAGAGATAAGAAGCACATCGGTTCACATTCCTACAGATGTCAGTGTTCTCTCTCATTTTTAGAAACCAATTTCATTAAAATCTCATGGAATGCAAGACTATGGTAACAAAAGTTCAAATCACAGGGGAGAGAATGGTTTTCCCCGTACAACTTGAAGGATACAGCTGTGACCTAGCTAACTATCAGTAGATGAAAATCTTTATGAGATTCTTTCTCCTTGAGAGCACACAGGCCATATGCAAAAAGCTCTACAATGTCAAAGTTCTTGCAGGACACACTTTGGATGACACACTGAACTTAGTTGTGGCCTTATCGCTCCTAAATAATGCAGTGATCCCCAATGCATGCATTAAAACATTTATATCACCCCCATCATGTATGTTGTATAAATATTTATCATAATAAATTATTAAAGGGTTCACATGAATATTGATTATTATTGCTACACAATGGCCTTTGTGCGAGTGTTATTCACACACACACACACATCAGATCTACAGGATCACAATCTTTGGATTCATTTTTTAGTGAACATTCCTAATGACAACTGATGGAACTACTGTAAAGTATGCACAGAAGGATATAAAGACATGCATCTTTTAGCAAACATAGGCTGTAATTCCATTATTTATAATCACTACTGCATATATTCTAGGCTCAACTCCTATGTGTATGTTTTGCTCATTTACTCTGTCTATTATCAAGGTTGACAGAAATATGGAAAAATAGCACTTATTACGGGAAAACAAAGTAGAGGTTTCTGTCAAACTGTCTTCTTATTCCTAAAGATACAGAATTGTAGATTAAGGAATTTATATAAGATGGAACTGGATTTTTTTCTCCCTCTGCCTGTATTTCCTCTTTACAATTGCTTTAAGGTCACTGTCATTAAAAAGAAAGGAATCTACTACTGTTGTTCTGTATTTTAATACAAGAAAAAGGAACTACTGGGTGACATACTCCTAAATCTTTTCCCTTTCTCCCTGTTCGTCCCGCTCTCTTATTCAGTTTTCTTTT
This sequence comes from Pseudoxyrhopus heterurus, assembly GCA_032468235.1. Lineage (NCBI taxonomy): Eukaryota > Metazoa > Chordata > Lepidosauria > Squamata > Pseudoxyrhopus > Pseudoxyrhopus heterurus. Next base: position 101,585 of record JANHJO010010546.1, read on the forward strand.
CTCTCTCATTCTCTTGTCCCCTCTTGATCTTTCTCTTTTCTCTCCATTTTTCTTTTTCTCCTTGTGAGCTTTCAGCTGAAACCTTGAAAAGAAGAATGAGAAGGAAAGAGAGAGTAAAAGAGCACTAGAGATAAGCAAAAAATCATATACAGAAGCTCTGTATGGAATCCATACTTTTCTTGCCCTGCAAGACAAATTTCTATTTTTCTATCTTGTTTTCAGTCTGGCTAATTTACTTTTGAAAAAACAAATATCTTAGAGATATTTTTGGGGATTCCTCTATTGCTACAAGGAGGTGGAGCAAGATATTATTGATAGTGTTGTTTTCTGTTACACATCTTTCCATTTATTCCCTGGTTGCCTCCATTTTTCAGCTTGGAAGAACTCAAGGGGAGGCATTCCCTTAGGATACCTATTCCCTAGAAAGCAATGGAAGTTGAGGAAGCTGCAAGATGTTGGAGAAATTACTATACAGTGAATGATGTTCAACAGCTCATCACTAAAGATGTTCAAGAATTTCACCAAATGTTCATGGCAATTTTATCAATAATTCATTTTCTTTCATAAAATAAATGAAAGCAAATCTATTTTCCCCAGGTTGAGCAAGAATTGGCAGAAACAGATGCAGGCGAATGTTTATATTTGGGTCTGCTGTTATAAGGGGGGAAAGAATTTAATTGCTGTATTCTGTTGGTTGGCCTCTGAGCTTATACATCAAATGTCCATCTGACCCAAATAATCTTCTCTCTCATTAGCCAGCCATGATGTAGAGAGCAAGAGAGAGGAGGGGAAGAAGGAGAGGCATTTAAGCTCATATGGCAGAAAATGATTTAGAGGCCACGCAGAGGCAATGGAATGAACAGGAGCAGCTTTATCGTTGCCACCTGAACAGTTAGTTAGAGACAATTCTGATTCAGAACGTATTATCCAGGTTTTGCAAACTCTTCCCACTATTTAATACCCTACAACACGGGTGTCAAACTCGTGGTATCACATTGCCATCACACGACGTTTTTACCCTTTGTGGAGCTGGGGTGGGCGTGGCCTATGCGGGACGCATCCAGCCCGCAGGCCACCAGTTTGACACCCCTGAACCTACAGTAATACATTTTCAGGAAATGTGCCCTGCAAATAACAGCTTCCCCATATATTCCAGTCCTCTTCCATCGTGCTCTGCGCAGAGTAAGATTAAGTGCATTGGCCATATTTGTGTCAGGATCATACTGATTAATTTAATATCCTGATTGGAAGAGCAGCAAAGCTGTAATGGCTGTTACTTTCTCTGGCAAGCAGCTCAGGAAGGTGATAATGAGATTAACATTTGGAAGACCTGATCTGCGTTGTGCTGTATTTAATTGTAACTTTGACACCACGTCATATTCATTACAGACTCGGCAGGTAGGTCACTGTCTGTTACCTGTAGAAACTATCACATTAATTTGTAATAGATACCATTTGCCAAGTCGTTATTTTTAAAGTGTACAACAAGTATGACAAACTACTGTTAAATTCTGTTAGAGTTTTTTTTTAGAATATATTTTTTTATTGTTTACATATAAATATATTGAATACAGTGTAATTGGCCATGGCATTCCAATTGCCATAAAACAGAAGTAAAAACAAAATAACATATATGCAAATTTATATATACAAATTTTTGTACAAAAATTTCTGATCATCATATGTCAACTCCTCTGTCATTCTAATATTTACATTCCCCTGTCAATAATACAAATAGTGTCTTTTTCCAAGTCCCCCTTACCTGATTCTTTCGTCTTCCAACTTCTACCTCGTGTTTCTAATCACTGATAAAACCTAGTCCATGTTAAATAGTATTCTGTATCTCCTTTATCTTTTATTTTTAGTGTTAGTCTGTCACTTCCGCACAGTCTAGTATCTTCTTTATCGTCTCATACTCTAACGGGGTGTTTTCGTTCTTCCACTGCTGCACATATACAATTCTTGCTGCCGTAAAAACATGTAATATTAAATATATTGTCCCTTTGTCCTAAACCTGTGATGTGATACCTAGTAAAAACAATTCTGGTTTGAAATCTTTATGTTGTTTTGGTCATTTTTTCTAGCCACGTATGTATTTGAGTCCAAAATTTCCTTGCCTTTATACAGGTCCATCACATGTGGTAATATGTACTAGGTGATTGTTTACATTTCCAACAGGTTGGGGACATATTTTTATACATTTTAGTTAATCTTGCTGGGGGCAGATGCCACCTATAAAACATTTTATAGAGATTTTCCTTATAGGGTGTGGCCATTGTCAGTTTCCAATTTCTCTCCCAGAGCTTTTGCCATTTATCCAAACGTATATTATATCCAACATTTTTGGCCCATTGTCTCTTTGACTCGTTCTTCTTCCATTTTATAATTTAATAAGTAATTATATAACTTCTTCATCAATTTGTCATCTGTCCCCACTAATATCTTATCCAATCTTGTTGGTTCTCTATAAAAACCCCATGTTTTCACATCTTTCACATAACACGATTGTATCTGCAGATATGTCCACCACTCTAGTTCCACCCCTTGGTTTTCTAATTCTAATCTAGTTTTAAGTTCACCATTCTCATTTAATATATCTTTATAAGAAACAATTTTTTCCATATTTATAGCATTTGGATGTATCAGTGCTTCTAGAGTGGAGAGCCAGACTGGTATTTTCATATAATTTTGTTGCTTAATTTTATCCCACACTGATAACAATGCGTTTCTTACAAAATGTCTTTGGAAATATTGGTGTGCCACATTTCTCCCATATCAAAGAAACATGTGCCACCCTAGTTGAAGGTCATGACCCTCCAATACCAATAGTCTTCTATGCCTCAATGTTATCCACTCTTTCATCCACGTAAGTAATAATCTGTACTATATTGATGATATTACTGTATTCTTATCATTAAACATGGAAATGAAAGTGATTGTAGCCAAGGAACACAGTAAAAACATGGGACCAATTGACTATGAAGATATTAAAGTGGTAAGATGCTTCTGCTTCTTAGGATTCTAGCAATCAAGCTATATGCCTCAGATTAGCACTTGAGAGAGTATTTATGAAGACCTTGAAAAGATATTCAGATGTTGCGGAATGTCTATACCTACAAAATCAGAATTATCCAATTCTATATACAATTATTTGTGACATTCCATGGAAGCAAAAGTTGGATTTGCAAGATGAATAGACTCAATTACTGTGGCAATAGATGCATCATTGGAAGACCAGGTTGGAGATGGATCATCCTGAAAAAAAATCTATGTGGTCACTAAAAGTTGATACCAACTTGATGGTATATAATCAGTCAAATTTTGTTTGATAATAGCTTTGATCTGAAATACATAAGACAATATCAATTCCCAAAACCTTTAAGAGTTTCTTAAACTCTTTTTCAACCCTCTGCCTGGGAATGAATATTTTAGCTGCTACTGATATATAAACATATATTGCCTTTTGCCTTCTTTAAGTAAACAGTATATGATAACATTAAGAATGTTAGATTGCACTAACTGTTGCTAAAATTCTTTCCTTAAAATGTGATATTATGCTATTCACACATCTTCTTCTCTAGCAGAGTGGGTAATCTATATATTGTATTCAATTGAATTTTTCTCTAATTAACAAAATTCAGAAATTGGTACTGGGAGAAGACAAAGGAATATTGGCAAAAATTGGTAGATCAAAAGCAACTGGCTCAATATCCATCTCTGGAATTAATGATAGAAGATTTTAAGAACAGTCCCGTTGCCTCACATCAAAATCCATATTAGCTCAGAGTTTTATTTTTCACAAATAGCCCACAGAAGCCTGTGAGATGTTCACCAACGGGTGAGGAAATTCTCTTTTCCCGTGATTATTCCTTTGCAACTTTTTTTATAAATATGCTGTTCCAAGCCTGGAGATAGCATTGGATTTTCAAGATTGAATATTCCCCAAAAGCTTATTCTGCAGAATAAAGCATGACTTTATCCAGTCTCTTTAGTGACCATATAAAAAGCTAAGAGTTGACATGATTAAAAATAGTTTTACAATACTCTTCAATTTAGTCTTTCAAAGAGAATTATTAAAATATCCAAATGAGGTAGAATAGCAATAGCACTGTATTTATATACCGCTTATCAGGGCTTGCAACCCTCTCTAAGCAGTTTTACGGTGTCAGCATATTGCCCCCAACAATCTGGGTACTCATTTTACCTACCTCGGAAGGATGGAAGGCTGAGTTGACCTTGAGCCTGGTGGGATTCAAACTGCTAAATTGCAGGCAGCTGCGAGCTGAATACTTAGCTACAAAGCACAGCGTTCTTAAGCCGCTGAGCCACCAAGGCCCTTATATATAGAAGAGATTATAACATGATTAGAATGTTAACATGGTTGCACAGAACTCTGAGCAAAGAAAAATGAATTTGTCCATAGCCTTACTGAGCCATTACAATGCTAAGGATTACCTAGCTATATTTTGATCAAGACAAATATTTTCAGACAGAACATAACTGAAAATTTTCTTAGTGCAACATTTACCAATATTGTACAGCTGCAATACAGTTCAGGGGTGTCACACTCAGGGCCCGGGGGCCAGATCTGGCCCATGGGGTGCTTAGATCTGGCCCTTGGGGCCGCCCTAGAAACAGTGAAGGACTGGCCTGCAGTGCCTCTGCCAGCAAAAACGGAGCTCGGGAGGGCCGTGTGCTCCATTTTTGTTGGCAGAGGGTTGCAGGAGGCCATCCCAGCCAGAAACAGTGCTCGGGAGCCTGTTTTCACTGGCAGAGCGCTCAGGTCACCACAGGCGCCCCTGACACAAGTGACATCCAGCTGGCCATGCCCACCCTGGCCACGCCCACACCAGCCCCCCGAGGTCAAACAACCCTGATGCGGCCCTCAATAAAATCGAGTTTGACACCCCTGGGTTAGTTGGTTCTGGGTCTTATTTGGCAGATTGTGTACACAGACTCTATAATCAGCCTGAATCAATCCACTAGAGGATTCAAGTTATTTCATTCAGTGACAGTTCATTCAGGTTATAGTCTGTGACAGCTCATGCTGGTTACAATCTGCAATCTACCACCCTGGTCCAGTGTGCATTGATGAATTGGAATTGGAATTCTTTTTTATTGGCCAAGTGTGACTGGACACACAAGGAATTTGTCTTTGGTGCATATGATGATGCAGTGGTTAGAATGCAGTACTGCAGGCTAATTCTGCTGACTGTCAGCAGTTCGATCCTCACCAGCTCAAGGTTGACTCAGCCTTACATCCTTCTGAGGTCAGTAAAATGAGAGCCCAGATTGTTTTGGTTAATATGCTGATTCTGTAAGCTGCTTAGAGAGGGCTATAAAGCACTGTGAATCTGTATATAAGTCTAAGTGCTATTGCTATTGCTAAATAGATGGTTTGGGGCTTGCTTTTTGTCACCAACCAGCTTATATACCTAAGGGAGGGACAGAACTGACAGTATTCCAGCTTTTAGAGCAGGATCTTTAACCTTTACATCACATTGGCACAGTTAGTTAGTCCTTGACTTACGACACAATTGAGACTGGGATTTCTATTGCTGAGCAAGACGGTTGTTAAGTGAGTCACATCCAGTTTTATCACTTTTCTGCCTTGGTTGTTAAGTGAAGCACCACAGCTGTTAAGTGAATCACATGGTCGTTAAACAAATCTGGCTTACCTCGTTGACTTTGCTTGTCAGAAGCCAGCTGAGAAGGTAGCAAATGGTGATCACATGACCCCAGGATGCTTCAACAGTCATAAATACATGTCTGCAAACTTTGATCAAACTTTGGTTGCTGTGATGGTTGTAAGTGTGTCATAATTCACTTTTTTCAGTGTCCTTGTAACTTCACATCGTCACCAAATAAATGGTCGTAAGTAGAGAACTACTGTATACATACACCTGTGTTTATACGAATGAATGTATAGCATATACATAGAGAATTTTATGTACACACATATACAGATACATAATTCTGTGTACGTATTACACATAACACAATTATGCATTGTAGAATGAAATTAGGCTTCAGGGGCTAGAATAACACTGATGGGAGTTTCAAGTTACTGAGAACTGGTGCTTCACAGGCCAGCTGAGCTCTAAGGATTTGGCTCAGTAACATAAGAACAAATTGTAACAATCTCTGTGTCTGTTTTCACTATATTCGTTAAAAAAAAAAAAGATGGAATACTGCCAAACTGAAGGCAAACTGCTGCTTCTTTTTTGTTTGCCCTGTGAGTTTTGTGTTTGTGTGTGTGCGTGTGTGCCACGCGCAGGCACTTTTTACCTGTAAACATTCAGGTTTTCTTTTTGTTTTCTTTTTGTTTTTTTGCAAACTGCCCGAATAAAAAGCACAAACCTGAATTATAAACCAGCAATTGAAGAACAATTAAAATAGACCCCTGTGAATTTTCTATTTGCACCATTAATCTATCATAGAACACGTATTGTTTTACGGGTTTTCTTTCTTGTTTCCGTGCTCTTTAAGTACCCTGAAAACAAACAGACTTTTGCTGAACTCTATAGTGCAATCCTTAACATCTGTAGTGAAGTCAAGACTGAATAGTTCCCTCTCATTTCAGAACAGCTGAGAACAGAAACAAAAGAAACCACCCCTTGGGAATTGTCTGCTAACGTCAATAAGGGTAAGGGGATCATTAGCAGCAGAAATGATATGTTACCACATGGGAGACAGCAGTGATCCAACATGGAGCAGATTTACGTCAAGGGAACTTTTCATTCTCTCTGAAGGAACCCTACTGGTAACTACAACATGCATACATTTGTACTAAAGTCATATTTTATTTATTGTACTCCAGGGACTAAAAGCATTGCACTGAAAAAAAAAATCCCCTTCAAGTGTCCTCGAGACAAATGTGAACATAAGAAAATGTACAAAAACATGTTTCTTTCTCTTTTCTAGGAATCTGCTGGTAATTATATTCTTTCTTCTAATAAAGGTTTATACTATGTATAAAACAGTGGAAAACTCAGAAGACTGCAAGTCATCCAGGACCCCATAAAAATTCATAATGAGGCAAACTGTCTGCATGATAAATGCCTTGTCTAGAAGTACCTAAAATCTCCTGCTACTCAAGCCACACAACATAAACCACTCTCATGCACACAACATAAACCACTCTCATGCAGTCTTTAAAAAAAAAATGAATGCGTGGAAGAGGAATTCATTTTCCCTGCTGCACATTCACCCCATTTTGTCCTGTCTGCAAGACTATATACACTGTCCATGATATATGAACAGGCTCAGAGTTTATGATGAAAACACTACAAAAAGTAATGTTTCCATAGCGTGAGCTATGATAATTGAAAGCTTGTTTAGCAAGTCCAGCAATACTGTCATCCAAATGTAAGTCAGGTAATGCATCTCCAACTTCCAACATCAGAAGCCGTGTTAGATAGAACTAATGTGAGCTATAATTTAACTACTTTCGGAGGGACATTCAATGCCCTAAGAGTTCTGTAGTTTGCAGTTTCTTTCACCAGCTACTGCATCACAATCATGCATGCTCTGAGAAACTCTAGTTTAAGTAAAGATTAAATGAAATAGTTAAGTGATGAGGTTCACTTGTTGTTAGTTGCGAAGTTGTGTCCGACCCATCGCGACCCCATGGACAACGTTCCTTCAGGCCTTCCTGTCCTCTA
>JANHJO010010546.1:165216-175614 GCA_032468235.1 Pseudoxyrhopus heterurus
ACTGCAGATAATAATAATAATAATAATAATAATAATAATAATAATAATAATAATAATAATAATAATACCTAGGAAGTGATACCTAGGACGCTGGCAGCATCCCATATCAACTATCAGTACCAGTCAGTGATATTTGTGATACATTTTTAAATGTTCAGTTGACTGAGTTTTTTGTTTAATGAATAATAATAATAACAACAACAACATTTGCGGTCATATTCAATGTTACTGAATGTTATTATCCAGACTATAATTGGTTTTATATTTACCGGTATATTATGTTCATGAAATACAACACTTTCTGAACTGAAACTATTTTTCTGTGACTTTAAGTGAAATCTGCTCTTATAAATAGTAAGAAACAGCTACGTATGTTAGTGCCCTATGTCGTATATGTTTGACTTCCATCAGTGGCAGAGTTTGCTAAAATGTCTGCTTATACGGTGGCTTGCAACAGCTGTCATTAATAATATGACGGTCTATATAAAAGAAATGATGGAAAATCATTGTTCTGAAATCTTCTCTGCACCCTGCCGTGTTGGCACAGGTTAGACTAGGTTCACTGCTTTCAGCCAATCTAATTACATCTTCTTTGCAAAGTATACTAGGTCTAATGTCCATTATAACATTATTTTTCCCTGATTACAAAGTATTGGCAAATCCATCTGAAGCTACAGATATAGGTCTCTGTATAAGTGTGTGTGTGTGCATGTACCGGTACATAGAATTCTTCTTCAGCAAAATTAAATAAAATATTGGTTCACACGCTAGTCATGTCTGCACTAATTTTTATCAAAGAAAAACAACCATAATTTTAAATGATCTTTTGCAAAAGGAAAGGAAAAGAAATAAAAATAAAAATCTCCTGCCTTATTATACTTTCGACATGACTCTTTCATTTTAAAAGTAAGTGAGAAAAAAAGTTAGACTTTTTTCAGATTAATATGGAATCTGGGAATAGAATTCATCATACACAATTGGTTTTATTTCAGAATAAACACACATAGGATTCCTCTATAGGGCTAAGCACCTGGTCCAATTCGGATTTTAACTTCATAGCATGGGGCTGGGTTATCTGGGGGACTGGCTCTCCCCAATTATATCTGTCTCACCAGATCTGGCAGAGTAAGCATGCTGCGGTCCCATCTTCCAGAGATGGGACTGCAGCATAGTCTGTCCCAGGAGGGACAGTCTGTCCCAGGAGATGGGCCTTTTCTGCTGTGGTGCCAACCTTGTAGAATTTTCTCCCCCCCCCCAAAAAAATAAGGTTAGTTCCATTCCTGTTAACATTCCACAAGTCCGTCAAAATCTGACTTCAGACCTGGTGGTCTCAGGGCACTAGGGAGACCTTGTGTTGCCTCTCTTACAGCCAGTGTCACCCTCTCTTGTTTTTTGTGGGTTTATTTAATAGTTTTTTTTTTTAAAAAAACAATGTTTTTATATAGTTATTGTCTCTTTTAATTAATCTGGGTGGTTGTATACCAGCCAGAGTCACATTTTGTGAGATGGGTGACCATACCAATTTAATAAATATCAATAATTAATAATAGACTAACCTGTAGATAACTTGCAGAACTCAATTCCACAATTCTCAACTATGTCTTGGAAATGCTAGGAGTTGGTATATACATCTAGAAGTTGCACAGGTTAGGCAACATAGCTCTTGAGGATCTTCAAGACCTAAAGGAAACAAAGCTATTCAGAGAAATAGGATATGTAAATCAAACAAGCATCTTGGTTCTTGATTGGATAAGAAGACCAATGCCCATCAATATCATTAAACCCAATAAATTCAGTGTGCTTAGATAGGGATAAATTTGCAGATGACTGAAGTTTGTATAGAGATAGATGGATAGATAGATGATAGATAAATAATTTTAAATCTCTATAAATTCTAGAGGAAGTTTCCTTACACTTATCATGTATCAGTGTTAATGATTACCATTATTATTGTAATTAAGTTTAAACAACTTTATTGAACTGTTAAACATATTCAATGTTTTATATACCAAATGATTACTTTATTTTAAGGTTTCCTATTTGAAACAATGCACAACTAATTATCAGCACCTATCTAATCATGAAAAAAAAGAAGGCGAGTCAGATCAGGTTGGCACTCGGATGAGAGACCAGGAAGAAATCACAGACCTATTGTATAGACTACTGGAAGTTTTCTTTAAAAAAATAATCCCAAAATAAGACAAAGGGAAAGTTCTGAGCCACTGAGAAAAATATATGAACATCTCCATCCAGTTACCAAGAATTGAGCTCAGTTGAAAGGAGATGTTATCTTTAGTTATATGCAATACAAGAAAATACTTTCCACATTTTTAAAAGCCACGTTTGCAGTTATTGCTGAAATGTCAAACAGACCAAATTCTTTGGCTCCCTACTTCTTTTTATAAGCTGTATTCAGCTTACCCATTCTGTCATAAAATACAATGCATATTGAACAGATGCAATGGTTTCCATAGTTTTGCCAAAAAGTGTACAATATTGTTCTTATGTTCCTGAATTTCTTTTATTTCCCCCTTAGCTGGAGAAAGAATGAAGCTCTTTTCAAGGCCTTTAGAATTACAATACAGGATTTTTTTTTTTATTTGAGCCTTATCTTTCTTCAGTGCGACTATATAAACAATGACCACTGAGTTCTGAAATGTAATCTTGGTTTCAAATAGAGAAATCCATGGGAGTCACCATTCAGAATTCTGTCTAAAAGTTTAGCACCAAGATATTGGAGGGGTTCTTTTATTAATTCTATTGATTAGCATCCTATAGAAAATAATAGCTAAAAACACGATTGTTGAACCTGCTTTCAGTTTTAAAAGTTAACACATTTATAACCTCTAGATGCATGGCATGGAAACACTTAAGATAATTGGGCACCTATTTACGTCGTAATTCATAGATTCCTTTTTCAGCTCTGGCCTTCAGCAGGAACAGTTTAGTTCAACTCTGTATTTGCAACATTTGATTTTGCCCATCTCAATGTCTCTTCAGGGGTATTTTTCCTCAAAGAAAAAAAAGTAGCCAAGCATATTCAGGGAGAGAAGCAAAAGATTATTCTCCCCCTTTTTAAAATGATCACTGCCTTAGGAAATGTTTTTAGTCTGCTTAGTCTGCCTGTCATCTCTGGGTGGTCTCCCATTCACATACTAACCAGGCCCAACCCTATTTAACTTATAAACCCAGGCAAGATTAACCAGATGCACTGCCCAAAGGATATAACAATAACCTCTCCAAAGTTCCCTGAGAAATAAAGCCCTCCAGAAGAATGAAAGAAGCCATAGAAGGCAAAACAGAAGTCGCACTCACACCCTTCTCTCTGTCTTTTTTTTTTTTTCCTATTGACAGACCAATATAGATTTGAACCACAGGCAATTTCTAAGTTTTTGGGAGGATATTTAAAAAAATAAAAATATCCTTTTACTCAAGCTGAACTATACCATGCAGTTTTTCATGACACAGGACTACAAAAGTTCGTCATTGTCTTATGGGATGTGTTAGTTTTTCTGGTCAATTCCTGGTCAATTTCAAATACTAATGAGGCCCAACCTTGTTTATCTTCCAAGCTCAGACAAGTTAGCCAGATGCTACCACCCGCTGAGATAGAGGGCTTTTGTGCAAATGTGAACAGTCACCCAGTGTTAGCTAGATGTATTTATTTAGGTACCTGAGGAAAAAAAAAACTCTACAAAACAATCAACTGGAAAATAGTAAACAATGGCAGTAATCCTAATATTAATTTTCACTGATTAGTCATGAGTAAGATGATTTAAGAAAAAGAAAAGGGGTGGGAAATTTGGCTCCCTCTTTTTCACGAGTGAAGACAATCCCAATTCCTGGGATTAAGCTCAATAGATTCCCGCATAGAAGCTAGATGAAACATAATTTCCAGACAAAGCCTTCTTCTGTATAATTTATTGGTTACTCACTTTTTAATTATTCACTTTTCTGATTAATGAAAATATGCTAATTAAGGATTCAATGTTTAAAAGGTATAAATATCTTTCATTGCCTAAAGTAATTATGATAAGTAATTATTTAAACATTATGATTCAGAAGTTAAATAATTTCTATGACAAAAATGGAAGGAAAAAAGATATCTGCATAGCTTGTACAGGATAATTTAGCCTGTTCGATGCTAATGAGAGTACAGGCATTCCATTTCGACGAAATGCCTCGTAAAAGATTTTGTGGCATCATTTTGCTACTTACATGCAAGCTCATCTTCACATTCACTGATGTGAATTTATACAAGGCTGAGCTCCTCAGCAATTATTTAGCTCATTGTCTAACCTGGCCCTCACCAAGTAGATTGAGACTACAAAACCCAGAATCTCAAGCATGTCAAAGCAACACTCAGAACTCTAGGATATGAAATCCCAACTCATTTGGAGAGGGCCATAGAACGTAGAATAACAGAGATGGAAGGGACCTTGGAAGTCTTCTAGTTCAACCTCCAGCAGGAGACTCTATACCATTTCAGACAAGTGACTGTCCAGTCACTTCTTAAAAGCCTCCAGTGAGGGGGCACCCATGACTTCTGAAGGTAATTTCCATCCATTATTTCTTGTCTTGCCTTCTGGTGCTTTGCAAAATAGGTTGACCCTCCTCATCTTTGAGGTAGCCCCTCAAATATTGGAACACTGCTATCATGTCTCCCCTAGTCCTTCTTTTCACTAGACTAGACATACCCAATTTGGTTCTTCATAACCAAAATGGGGAAAGCTGAATCAACAAAATATTTAATAGCTTTCCTGGCCTGGTACCAGTAGGAGCATCATCAGAAAAAAAATATTACGGAGGGGATGCCTCCTATCCCCAAGGAGTCAAAGTGGAATGCTCCAAGCAACTTTTTTGTGGATGTATTTATACAGGTCTTTGGCATTTTACCACCTGGTAGGAAAGTGACCTGAAATGTCAAGCAAACTATTACAGAAGGCTGAAAATTTTTGAAATGGAACTATGACAGTTGGCCTTGTGGAGCAGAACAGACAGGAATCCCAACCAGATGAGCTCATTCTACTTTATAAAAAAACCTATGTTGGCAGAATCTTGCAAGTCTGAAAACACAATTCCCGCCTCCATCTCCAGTCCCTTCTGAACTGCTTGCCCCACCCACTATCAGCTGTGGGCTATGCTGTCTCTTATATGACAGTTCTCTTGGCAATGGCACAGTCTCTCCAGGTCTTTCTCACATGCAATTCCAACAACCGATTCAGCTCAACCTGCAGAGGGTCTAGGACAACTCACCATGGCTAACTCACTGTGACCAATTCACAATAGGAAAACTCGCTATGGCCAACTTGCTGACGGACAACTCACTGCAGGTCAAAAGTTACAGTAATATTTTAAAATGTAAGAAATTGTGGAATAGAATCATGAAACAAATGATGCAAAAGGAAGGGCAAAAAATATGAATGTCAAAAATTAAAATATTTTTTAAATTACTTTAAATAATTACATTAAATTGTTGAATTGTCCCACAGCCACTTGTCCCACAGTGAATTGGCCATGGTGAGTAGGCCGCTGCGAGTTGGCACTGGCGAACTGGCTGAGGCGAGTTGGCTGTGGCAAGTAGTCCCATTCTGACCTGAAGAAGCTTCCCGCTGTATTGAAATTTTCTCTCTTGTACTTGCTGCAACTTTACGGCTCCAACCCAGCAAGGGGTTGATTTCAAGGAAACAACGTTCAGCTCCTTTTACATTCCTGGCTGTGGGCCTGACATGCCTCACTTCACCACTGTCTGCGCAGACAGTAAAGCGGGTCAGTTGCATATCATGTGTACAGGCAGACTTAAAAAAAATTGAAGCTCAGGATGAGCCAGATTCCTTAGTGTCATCATGAAACACCATGCCAAGAGCTGGGTCAGCACAGGTTTGTTCTGTGTCACCCTGATTATTGCCAAATAAATCACTTACTTGCAAGGCACTGCACAGTTTCTGCCTGCTGCAACTCTACCCCGCATGAGCAGCAGCTTCTGTTTGTTTTGAGCAAATTTAAATTTCTACCACTCAGATGCAAATCTTTTCTAAGGAAAGAAGTGAGCAGAACTCTGTGTATGAACATGTGTATGTGTATGTGCACGTGTGTGTGCTGAACCCCAGACAAGGCTATTTTCTCATTAAATAGCAACGATTGCATTAAGAAATTAGCTAGCAAGCAGCAATAACACATGTCAACATGGCTGCTTCCTGTCTTGCTCATCTGACAGCATGGTGTGTAAAAAGCAGCAACAGACCAGTAACTGTGGCCTTGCATGCATGCATCTTTTTTTAAAAAAAAAAATAGTGCCTGAATTCTGAATCAACACACACTGCATTACTGTATAATTTATATGAGGTGCTATTCAAAACACTCAAGAAAGCTCCTTCCTCTGCTCGGAATATCTTTCCAGAATTTGCCCCTGCTAAGCAGAGCTAAAGATTTCCAGCTTAGCTTCCTCTCCCATGGAAGCTTTTGAAAAAGAGAGAGAGAAGGAGGCAGAGAAAGAGAGAAGATGGATCCCACTGGGACAAATTCAACATATGTATATTCTGTTGCTAGGGTTGGGGCTTGCTTTAAGTTATACCGGCATGCTTCAAATTACCTTTAGAAATCAGTTTGTGACATGGTCACATCTTTGTCACAGAATCACATTGCGTAGACCCACGTTTCTCAGATTTGACCAGGGATGGACTGCTGGGGGTTCGCAGGGGTTCGGGAGAACCTCTTGCTAAGAGTCTGCCCAGTTCGGAGAACCCCCAAATCCCACTCCTGGCTGACCCCTGCCACCCTGCCCCTGCCATCTGCCCCACCCCTCCCAGGAGTCTCCACGTGGCCCATTTTGGATCCCAGGTAAGCGCAGGGGCTCGGGGAGGACGAAAAATGGGACTTCTGGAAGTTCCGGAAGTCTGGAAACAGGCCCATTTCCAGCTTCCAGAGGGCCTCCGGAGCCTGGGGGAGGCTGTTTTTGCCCTCCCAGAGGCTCCAGGAAAGCCTCTGGTGGTGCAGGAGGCCGACTAGGCCATGCCCACCATGGCCATGCCCACCCAGCAACTGGGCAGAGAACTGGACATTTCTGAATGGGTAAATTTCTGCTTCCACAGTCCTCAGCTCTGGTCAAGCTCCTTGCAGAATTTTGAGCTGAGTCTCCATGTCAGGAAGTAGATGTCTTCGAGAAACACAGTGATAGAAATCTACCTCCAAAACACAACTTTTTGAGTCTTTACACATCTAGGAAACACATGTGGGGGGAAAAGTGTATCCCCTCTGGAGCCTGTGGGAGTCTGCAGGAGCAATCTGAAACCTTTGGTCCTTTGCTCATATACTGGATGTGCTACATCAGCAGCCCACAGCCTTTTGGGCATCTGTGGAGAGAGGTTTTTCTGTGAACCGGAATAGCTGTGGTTTCAGGTGCTGCCTGCATCCCACAGATGGGGTTTCCTTGTTTGCATGGCCCGGTTTCGGGCATGCCATGGTACTGGTCCACAGATTGGGGATTAGGAACCCCTGTGCTACATGATTTGGGACTGACGTTCTCAGCTGAGAATCACCCAACACTGCATTCCATAACAGAAAGGATGCAACCAAAGCAGGCACAAAAATGGGTTTTTAGAGTGATCAGTAAAGACTTCTTTTCTTCTGGATATTTAATCAAGGTAGAATCTAGCATTCTTAAGTGAATTGCACTACAGAGGCCCTTTAGTGATCAATATTAAGGCAGGATAACAAGAGTTCTATAGTTGGGAGTCAAGATTTACTTATTTAAAAGGATTGCTATTTTTGGTGTTTTGCTTTAATTGCTTTTTCTGAGCTAGCATACAGCACCATTTATTGTGCTAGGGTTTGAAATTAAAAGTGCTTCTGATTTTCTGATTTTCTGTGAATCATTTCATAAAAGAATATAAGGACACATTGCCCATCTGTAGTAGTCTCACTCATTCTCTTAGTAGGCATCGTAATAGATAATCTTCTTGTGATTCTTGTATTATTATAGCCACCCGGAGTTGTTTTGGGCAACATATAAATTTAATAAATAAATAAATAAGTAAGTAAAAATAAATTTCTCGCTCAAAGGAAAGAAATTATTTTGCCTCATTTTTACAGTTTTGCTTCTGACTTGGAATAAACCAGGAGATGCTTAGTGTATCTGCCTCCTTCTCCTTCCAATTACTGTATTATTACTATTTCAGAAGCCTAATTTTCAGTGTCCACCTACACCGATTGGTATTAATGGGAGAAAAAAATGTGGTCACCATTATAAGGCTGACCTGCATTTCCTGAAAAAAAGATGCTGAGGGCCTTTCCCCATTGCTGAATAGTCACTTTGCAGAATGAGATGGGCAGCTTATAAATTTAATCAATAAACAAAATGCTAGCTGTCTAACCTTGTGCTCATGGAAAACTGTTCCTGCATGATTTGTGTCCCTATTGCCTCTAAAAAAGGTTAAAGGTTTCCCCTCTCCAGTGTGACTGACGCTAGGAGGCAGTGCTCATCTCCAATCCTCAGCTGAGTGACCCTGTGTTATCTGAGAGACATTTCCATCATCATATGGCTAGCATGAAAGTACGGAACACAGTAACCTTCCCGCCAAAACAGTACCCATTTACCTACTCTCATTTGCATGCTTTGGCATGGCTAGGTTGACAGGAACTGGAGCGACTAACTGGCTCTCTTTTAGCTTACCGTTGAATGGTAGCATCCTGATTTCATACACACAGGTGATGTTAAGCCTAGCAATTCACCCTCTCCTGTTTCCACCCAGCAACCAGGACAATAAGATAGGGATGTCATGTGATAGGGCTTTAGATCCCTTGTGAATTTTGACATGTGACTGGCCTGGCTGTTCTGTTTTACCACACATGCCAAAGCAGGAACAGACACTGGGGGGACAAGGGTGATCAAACAATGATCAACAAGGGTCAGCCTTTTCCAAATTTTTCAAAAATTAGCCATTTAAACAGCTCATTAACAGCTGGGAAAGCCAAACAGTAAAGTAGGATACAAGGAGGCTCCTCCAACTACTGACAGCCAAATGCTTGGTGGGCTTGTTTCAACAATGGGCTTCATGCTCCTTCAGAAGATTTTTCAAGAGCAGTGGTACCATCTGCTGGTCTCTGCTCTTTTCACCTGGAAGAGAAAACAAGGGGGGTGGGGTGGGGAATGGAAGCAGAGGGGAAGCCCTGAGAAAGGGCTGCTCTAGCCCATCCTGAACTGGGCCAAACTATCTCCCTGCACTACAGGGGTGCCACTGACAGAACAAGCAGCCAAATGAGTCAGATTTTAAACAACTGCAAACAGTTGTAGTGTGGTACTAGCTTAGGAGAGAACGCAACTGCTTTAAAACTAAGCAGGAACAGCTAAGAATTAAACCTGTCTTGACTGTGAGCTGAGGATGAGATTGTTATGCAGCCCACTACACAATAGAGATGAAGGCAATATAATGAGGACATGGTAAGAACAAAAGCTTCCCAGTCTTTGTAACTGGTTTAAGTGCAAATGGAGAACAGCCTTGAAATAACCCACCACCTGGTTCTCCATATCTGTTGTTGGTTCAGCAGTGTACTCTGGGTTGTTATAAATCTGGTTGAAACCTTCCTATACATTTATGGCAGTTTCCTATGCTGTGACTTTTTTCCCCTTAAAGTTATATGTGAAGTGTCTTACCTTTAAAAAAAATTTCCAACCTCTCTCTGCTTTCTTTGACCTAATTTGATCCAGATCCAACCTGCTTTCTAGGTTTGTTCAAAACAGCTCTCCTGAAGATGAATCTGCATGCAGGATTATGCTCCAATTTCTTATTCTACAGCAGGGGTGTCAAACTCACGTCATCACAGCGGCATCACATGACATATCGGGACTTTTCCCCCCTTCGCTAAACCTGGTGTGGGCGTGGCCAGCGTGTGAAGCATCCGGCCCACAGGCCAAGAGTTTGACAGCCCTATTCTACACTATCTTGAAGCTAAGGATGACATGGTTGCTCCTTCCCAAAGTTCCTACAATTTTTACCTTTTCAAACAGTTATTCCCTATTGGTTAGGATCAGATTTAAGAGGAGAAATCACCTTGGCAATGCAGTATCTTCACCACTGAGAAGACCCTGATTGGTGGAATTCAACCAATTGGAAAGCTACCTATGTCCCAGCACTATAGATTTTTTTTTTCAATTCAAGTTTTGCAGTAGAAAAATAATGCTATCGTAAGAATCCATCCCCCAAATCCCTTTCAGAAATTTGTACTTATCTTTACCATATGTAAGGGACGCGGTGGCTCAGTGGCTAAGATGCTGAGCTTGTCGATCAGAAAGGTTGGCAGTTCGGCAATTAGAATCCCTAGTGCCGCGTAATGGAGTGAGCTCCCGTTACTTGTCCCAGCTTCTGCCAACCTAGCAGTTTGAAAGCATGTAAAAATGCA
>JANHJO010010551.1:17963-29298 GCA_032468235.1 Pseudoxyrhopus heterurus
TGAATAATCTCAAGTTCTCTCCTTGTCCAGAGAAAAATTATTATAGAGCCAGCCTACTTGCTGGCTCTTCATTCCACCACGGGCATCAGCAACATTGTTTAGAACTGTTTTCAGTCTGCCATTTCTTCTTCTGGAAGTCTTAGCTTTTTATTTATAGTGTTATATAACCGTATCAAGTAAATTGATAATATAAGATATAGAAGTAAATTGATGAAATATTTGAAAATCAATCCATCATTAAAAGAATTGTATAAAACTCATTTCTAAATATTCTGAATCATACACATCACATCACCTCCTTCATTATTGAAGACTATTTACATTACTATGCTGCAGCAGTTAGAGAGTAATGTACATTGATCTATATTTTCCGCTGGAGGAAAACAGAGGATGACTCCAAACAGACATGACTTATAGCTGCTACTAAGGCCTACCTTGTGGAGGTAATAGTGGCAAAACAGCATAATTTCTCTCTCTCTGTCCTTATTTTGTCCATAGAGTGTTGCCTGATGGCCCTGTTCCAGCTCACTCAGTCCTTCCTGGGACAGGAGAGCTTGGGTAATCATCTTCAGGGCCATGCTGAGGAATTTGTTCAACACCTGACAGACAAAGTCACTTGGATTCATTCTCAGTTGGAACCCCATGCATGGTGCAGGTCCATGTGAGATACCTGGGGTCTTACCCAGTTATCTGGAAACAGTTTGAACCTGTTGCACCTAATAAGGGGGAAAGCATGTCATGGTATACTTTGTAAGATATTTTGTCAACATTTCCACGCACCATTAAAAAGATTCAATTTTTTAAAATGAGATAAGTCTATTTTGTGTGTGTGTACTTGTTCTTCAGATGAAACTGAAATACTTTGGCCACCTCATGAGAAGGAAGGACTCCCTGGATAAGAGCCTAATGCTGGGAGCGATTGAGGGCAAAAGAAGAAGGGGACGACAGAGAATGAGGTGGCTGGATGGAGTCACTGAAGCAGTCGGTGCAAGCTTGAATGGACTCCGGGGGATGGTGGAGGACAGGATGGCCTGGAGGAACGTTGTCCATGGGGTCGTGATGGGTCAGACACGACTTCGCAACTAACAACAACAACAATTTTAAAAATGTGAATGTAGAGACATACTTTTCATTCAGATCATACAGATTTCTTTTAAGTAAAATGAAAGTCAGATGTTAGTATGAAATAACCCATACCACTTTCCTGTACTTCACATTTTGTTCATCTTCACCTAGGCTACATTCCTTTAAATTTTAGAAAGGAAAAGCAGAAGTGAAACTAATTTCAACTCAGTTTTTGATATTTGTTATGAAACTGACAAATATATCAACATCATCTTTTAACAAACCCATTAAACTGACAAATATATGAATTAATAAATTTTGTTTACACATGTATTTGGGATGTTATTCCATTCCTATACTTGGACTGAATATATCTACATTTGGAAAATGTAGATTCAAATTGGCATAGCTTCTCTCCTTACTCCTTTCTCTATCTTAAGAAATTTATCTAGGCTCATAAGAATTACGTCAGGTTACTTGTATCTACTATTCATAAAAGACTCCAGGAACTATGATATTTAGGCTAGTATAAGAAGATTTGGGCACAACATGTAAGATTTTAATTAGAGTTAGAGGAATGAATGAATGAATGAATGAATGAATGAATGAATGAATGAATGAAACTACTGATGAGAAATGAATTGCAACATGATATTAGTTAGAATCATGAGTGTAAGGTGGGTAGACTCTGCAGGTTTATACCAAGGTCTGTTTTTACAGCTTTTATTACTATTCCTGTACTGCTGATATAAATGTTCAAACAGATGCCTTGTTTTTGTACCATATGCAGAAAGTATGGATATAAATCTTCAATTGTAACAAAATACAGTTTATCCCCCGTCTAGGATATAATTAAATTCATGACACCAGTTTTAATACCATAGGGTACCTCACAATAAGATATATACAGAGAATGAAGAATACTGTACCAAGATACTATCTTAAGCAATCTTATTACAAACTATTTCAGCTTAAGGTTACTATCCATTTAATTTTTTTGTATATATAATATAATGTAATATTGTTTTTCAAAGGCTGACATCAATTCCACAGTAAAGGGATTACTGTATATGTTTTATGAAAGAAGCAGTTGCATAGAAAACATTTCTTTGATATTGCTTCTCATATGCTAAACAACATTCCTTGTTGTTTAATATTGGGATACAATAGTGGATCTTTGCTTTTTTAAAAGCACCCTAAATTTTACAAAGAACACAATTGGACTTTGCTTAGAAATGCTGCCCTTTTTCTCATTTCATTCTCTCTCCTTTCTGCTAATTCTTAGCTCTTTTATGCCTCCCTGATACTGGTTTGTTATATATGCCCATCCCTCATTTCCCCCTCTCACAAAAATCCACAAAGCTCTCTATTGAGATATCAGGGTAGAGTTGACCAAGAGGTGTTTGTTCAATATTGAATTTTAGAGAAAACTACCAACTTCTTTCTGAATAGTAGAATTCTGACATAGTTTGACTATTTGTAGTACAGAGGAAGCAGTATGATTGCAATGGAATTTCTAATGTATTGGCTTATTCCCACATATAAATCACTATTGCATACTTTGTTTTCTCTTCAGACACTATATATCATATCATTATATGCTGCATAAAGTGATGCACCTTTAAATATAAGTTGAGGAGTTGCTTTTTGAATTGCAGACCTGATGCATTGATACAAGGATTATCTGTACTTTGGTACAGGTAGTCCTTGACTTATGACCACAATTGAGCCCAACATTTCTGTTGTTCAAATGTGAGACATTTGTTAAGTGAGTTTTACCCCCATTTTACACCTTTTTTGCTTCAGTTGTTAAGTGAATCACTGCAGCTGTTAAGTTAGTAACACGGTGTTAAGTGAATCTGGCTTCCCGATTGACTTTGCTTGTCAGAAGGTTGCAAAAGGTGACCTTGGGATACTGTAATGGTCATAAATATGAACTGGTTGCCAAGCATCTGAATTTTGATCACACGATCATGGGGATAGTGCAAAGGCTGTATCTATGAAAAACGGTCCCTTTTGTGAAAACAAGTCCCCTTTTTTAGTGATGTTGTAATTTTGAATGGTCATGAAATGAACTATTGTAAGTCGAGGACTACCTGTACCAAAGTATCTGCAGAGTATAGCAGCTTTTGCAACATTTCTGATTCACAGATACAGAACATAAAAGCAGGGTTTTTTGCTTTTTGCTTTTTTACCACAGTGGACATTGACTTAAGTCTCTTAGGTGATGAGCAGGGTAGAAGGATGATAGGCTGATTACCCTGCTGTTGTGTTTATTGGGCTGTGCTGATGCATCTTTCACAGTTTTTACTATCCTAGTTCCGCGTTGCTGGGGAGAACAAGCAAGACCCATAAAGATGACATGTTTGCCATCCTGCTCCCTGATGGGACTTCAATGTATTACCTGGATCTAATTATCTCATCTTCAGCTGACAGAGAGGCTACCATAGAACATTATCCAACACTGGGGAGGCGGGGGGCTCAGTGAAGCTTCCAATGGGCTGTCTAATATAATGATATATTTTTGAACCTCTTGCTCATTGGATGAACAAGCAGAGGTAAATCATGTATTGACCTTCAAGCATTTATAAACTGTGGAACATCGCATTCTCATCAGAGCCATGGGGCAGTAAACTATAGTTCCTCTGCTGTGAAACATGGTTTTAGTTATGCACTGTGTTACTAGGGTTTGTGCCTAAACAACTATATATCATTTGTGGCACTTGTCGCCTTCTTTATTGAAAGGCAAAACAAAGAGTTGAGGACAAAAATCATTACTATTTTAGCAATTTTTCACAAAATGCTTTTGTTTTGTACTTGACATACAGATGGGACACAACACCATAGTATGAATGATGTATGGCACTCTGACAAATTTAATTTCCTTTATAAAGCAAGGATCAGAAGAGTATACCAATGTGGAGGAACAGATTGCATGGGGGTGCTTTAATATTAGAAGAATGAATAGAATGATAGATAGACAGAAATACAGATATAGATAGATATGCAAGGTTTAATTGGCTTATTTAGTTGGTCAGTTAAAATTTAGCTGTATATCAGTTGTGCCCAAGTTTATTTAATTTTTACAGCAAATTAATAGCACACAAACGTGGTTTTGTATGTGCTATTTTTCTACTCTGCATTAACAAAGAAAGGAAAGAAGAAAGAATGGTGAATGGATGCACATTTCTTCTACAATGTATTTTTGTTTAATTGATGAATTATTTGTTTTAGATGTATTTTCATATTTCAGAAATAGAAATAAATATTGAGATTGTAATATGAAATAGAATAATTTGATAGTTATGAGTCAAAATATTAATACATGAAAATTATTTATTGGCTAGCAGTATTAATTTGCTTGGTGTTTTTAAGTGGGATTTAAGAAGAAAAAAAAACATGTCCTACGATATGGGTTAAAAATATTTGAGGAGTTTGTCTTGGCAGATATTGATTAAAATACTTAAAGAAAATATTGGAAACAGTAGATGTGGCTTAAATTAATACCTTTTTATGACCTTGATAGTTATAAGCCTTGGCTGAAAAGGAAATTAATTTAAGATGAATAGAACTGAGTAACCTTTGTCATATATATAAAGAGTGTCCTAAGTAACAATTTAATTGATTGATATTCTGGAGGTGATAATTTAAGAAATGGTAAGTTTGTTAGCACGTATGCGTACATGCATATTCACAGGAAACCCACTACTGGAAATACAGTAATGTCTTTAACCATTTATTTCAACCCAACAAACCTGACAGGGTTGTTATGAGAATAAAGAGGATGTTTGTGAAAACTATGAGCTCTCAGAAAAATAAATTATAATTTGAAATCAGAATATTTGCAACTCTTCCCCTCAAAAACCACATGATTTAGAAATTTTATTTATGTGTGTTTGTGCGTGTGTGTTATTGCACACAAAGGGGGAAGGAAAGGAGAGTGAAATATTTTTTTCTATAGGATGCTTATAATACTATAATTTCAACATAAAATGATATAGTATAATGATATAGTATATCATTTTAATAAATTAAGATGATGTATTTTTTATTTTTTTTAAATTTTGTTTTATTAAAATCTATACAACATAAACAATCACTTTTGTTTATAAATAGATTATGTTGGTGATCTAACCACTGCCCCCTCAGTGCTATTTTGCCCTCTCACCATGGTACATAGAAACCTAGTCATTTTCTATGGGACACAGGTGACTGAACCTATAAAAATCACTACAGGACGAGATGTATTGAGGCTTGGCATAGAATGACAAATTCTGGCAAGGTTCACTAAGAAGAGACATATTGATTTTTAAATGATTAATAAGGAGAATATAATTGTATTTCATTAAGATGGATGGGATTTCATTTAGTCCGTCTTTCGTCCTTTTTCCACTTCAGATGCAAAAGGAAATCAAGTTATCATCAGTCGAGCCTCATGTTAGCCTTCCATGGCAACAAGGTCATTTATTGAATAAAGAAGTTTCCAAGAAGCTAGCTTCTCTTTTTAATAGAAAGGACTGTAAATGTGACAAAGACAATGGGAACTCTTAGACAGTTGGGAGAATCTCTGGGGAAAACTGAATGTTTTGCAATAATTTCCTAAAATCAAGTTGCAGATGATCCCTTATTGTAATCAAATTTGTAAAACTTGGATGTCTTGTGATTGCTTGTAAGTTTCCTCAGATTTAAAAATCCTGATGCAGCCTTCTGCACTTTCATATTTAACCTGTGGAATGACTAATACAGATAGTCTGCGACTTACGACAGTTCATTTAGTGACCGCTCAAAATTACAACGGCACTGAAAAAAGTGACTTATGATCATTTTATGACCATTGCAGCATCCCCATGATCATGTGATTTTACATTCAGATGCTTGACATCCAGGGTTATGTGATCACCTTTTATGACCTGACAAGCAAAGTCAATGGGGAATCCAGATTTACTTAACAACTGTATTACTAATCTAAGAACTGTAGTGATTCACTTAACAAATGTGATAAGAAAAGTTGTAAAAAAGGGGCAAAACTCACTTAACACATTTCTCACTTAGCAACAATTGTGGTTGTAAGTCAAGGACTATCTGTATTTTCTTCTGGATTATTATTATAATAAAATAATGTTTTGACTTCAGATGGTATTTAGCATCTCCCCCCATTTAAATGCCCCATCCCACATACCTATATTGTTTTAAAGCAGACTCCATTGATGTCCAGATTATTTCAAATCCTTATTGTAGATTAGTGAAAGGAATTTTTTTTAAGGAAAGAAAACCATACCCTTCGGAATGGCAGTGTAGGAGAGGATCACGCTGAACCTGAGGAAGGGAGCTAATATATCATCTTTTTTGAGTCCCTTCATACCCATAAGAGATATAAGTCCAGCCCACTTTGGATTCTGTTGACTTATCTACCGCCAATTTGCTTTGATGATTAGTAGTTCAGAGTCTTGTAGAAAGTGTTAGTATGCATTAAACTTGTATTCATTTGAACCACCTTGGCTCCTGATTTCTTCCCTCTGACAGGCAGCGTTAACTTGTCCAGCATCCATCCCTTCTCTCTAAGTAACCCTTCGGTGCCATTTCCATTACCCTCCACATATAGATGATGAGGAAAACTTCTTCCATCAGTAGAGGTTCCCCATATTTTTAAGAACTCTAGAAAATCAAATATGTATCAGAGGTTGAAAATCTTTTTCAGCCCTACAGAACATGCAGTGATTTCTATTTTCCCTCTCCAATGGCTGAAAACTGAAGAAATCACAAAAGTTACTCTAATGAATTTTTGTAAGTTCTCACACCTGATTACTAAAGTTTCATGTAAGATTTTGTGCAATGTTGGTATAAGAAATCTCACAAGTATGTATAAATTACAAGCTGGTGAACATTATGGTTCTAGGCACATGGAGAGATCTCAATTTTGGCAGTGTGGTGAGATCATGAGAGATCACTGAAAACATGAAAGATTTTGTGATCTCCCAATATATTGTGTTTTTAAAAATTTAATCTATTCGAGGGTGGAGATATAGATCTTTGATATCATTTGTGGATAGTTTCAAGTCTCTCAAGAAAAAAAAAAAGATATTGTCTTTGATTTGTTTTCCTTTTGTTCCGAAATGGGGAGGAGATGAAGAAAGGATGCACATGGGGGAAGAGGATGGTAGGTCAGATAATACAGATATAATTTGGTTAGCAGTCTGGAAATTAATTAATAATTAATAAATTATTTTGAAGGGTAAAAGAAGGTAGACTACATGTAGATCAGGGGTGTCAAACTCGTGGACCATTGGCCGGATGCATCACGTGCTGGCCACATTCATCCGTTTTAGCAAAGGGGAAAAAGTCACGGTATGTCACGGGATGACAATATGACACCGTGACTTTGACACCCCTGATGTAGATGAATGAATTTTAAGAACTTCCAGTCTCTCAACCAGTGAAGTAAACATATTCTGCTGCTTGTAATCATGATGTATACTATTTCTATGCCTGTGTGTGTCTAGATAATCCCAGCCCCAGTAAAGTCCAAATGTACAAAATGTACAAAATTGTATTTATATGTTGGTTGTTGGAATTTTATATTCATTCCTTTATGTACTAGCTCCTGAAGTTCTGCCATTCTAGGAGGTCCTTTAAATGGAATGCTGGTTTAATTTAACAGGTTTAACAGTTCCCTCAGTTTCCTGCGCTTCCCTGGCACCATACATTTACTTACTTGGGTGATTTATTTATTGTTGAATCAGGATGAGCAGATGTGGTTATTTTAGTGGAGTAGAATTGTGGCTATATGGAAGTGATCTTACTATGAATTTCCTAAAAAGTATTTATTTTGTCTAGAACTTGCCACTCATTTAGCTGTTATTGGAACATGTAGTTATGGTTAGAGGCTTTGAGAAAACACCTACTGCAAAACTGATGAATTATGTTATATTTCAGTGGGATGTTTGGTACAATAGGAATGATAGCTTGGTAACCAGGCACTTTCACACTATATAAATGCTTAGATTTGTGGTTGAAATGATAAGGCTGACATACAGAAAACATGAATGAGGAGGTTTTAGTAATTTATTTTGTTACCTTTTTATCTGCAGAAGGGGTAAAGAGAGTTTTCTGTTGTTGTTGGGTACAGAACTGAATGAATGAATGAATGAATGAACAAATGGTTTTGCTGGTTCCTGTTGGTCAGCTGAAGGGAGACAATTGATTAGATCATGTATTTTCAGTGTGTTCTTAGCATTTGACATTGAAAGGAATCAATATGATGAGCAGCTTTGATTCAAAATATTTTAGAGGGATTTGGGAATAGAAATATCTACATGTTTCTTCTCCCAGTTACCTATATATTTTTACATAATTTTCCTATTTGTTGATTGTTTTTTTTCTCTTTTGATTTTGTAGGCAATTACAAATTCACTTTTAGCAAGGAATATACAAACACATTCCTAAACATCTTTGTAACTTTTACTTAGGTGAAATGGTGCATCATAATGCAACAATTTTTGAATGTACATCGAATTGGCTAATTTACAGAATGCATCCAAAATTCAGGACCCATGACTTTCATGGGAATGAATTTTGGCAATATCTTTGTGGGTTTTTTAATATTGTTTTTGTGTTTTTAACTTGTAAGCCACCCGGAGTTATATATGTGATATGGGTGGCTACATAAATTGAATAAATAAAAATAAATAAATATGGATCATCCTAAAATTGCAACTACCTTTTTGAAACTAGCCACAGAATTGCCAAGTGTTTTCCAAAGAGGTTGTGAATGCAATTCATTGTGATTGTCATAAGTGTGAAAAATGGTCATAAGTCACTTTTTTCAGTGCCATTGTAACTTTGAATGGCCACTAAATGAACTGTTGTAAGTCAAGGATTTCATGTATATGCCAAATGGTTTCTTTCTACTATCCAGAGAAAAAAGTAGTTCCAGATGGAATATTACTAAGTAACTGTAATCAATATTACCCTTATCAGGAAACACAGCAAACATTGTTCCTGTGTATGCACAGGAAACATTATAAGAAATGAAAGAGACAGAATAGATTTGCAAATAAAATCAATAGATCTTTTCATTTTGGAATCAGAGATCTGGCAAGTACTGATGAGTCTCACTGTTTATAATTGGAGCAATGTCTTTGTTATTTAGCCGTAGATCCATTTCCTACATTCTGAACCCGAGCAGCAAAGTCTGAGAAGATGATCTGTGTACATTCAATGAAGTACAACAAATTGACTTCATTCTCTTTATTGCAGACCTAGTTTTACTAAGATCCATAATCAAAAGGAAATCCCTCCAAAGGAATGGCTTTACTTTCTTCCCATTAAATTTCATGGAATAGAATTTTAAAATATTAAAAAGAAGAATTTCAGAGGAAGCTCATGGTAGAGTAGGGTGTTTCTTCTATATTTAATGACAAAATGCCTAGTGGTGATCTATATAAGAAACTCTTCAGCTCTCAACAGCCTCACTGGTTTCTCATGTTTCAATTAAAGATATAATTTAGTTAGGGCCAGGATTAAGTCAAGATAAGTGGGCAAAGATTAAGGAGGGCCGTGCCACCCCTCCTTCTGAATCATTCTAAAAATGCAGAACTTCACATTGGTGGGAGGTGGCACAAACAGTCAATGCAGCATAGGGCAATAGATATTCTTAAGCCAGCACTGCAAATGCTGCAGTGATACTGGTATGATCAGTACTATAGAAGAACAGTTTGCAGAGTGTTATAATAGTTATCAGTAAAATAAGCAAAATCAGCAAAATAATGTTATCAGTGAAGAATCCCACGTCTTCAGTGAATCATAGCAAAGAAAGAAAATCAGAAAGTGATTGCAATAATGCACATGGGGATATAGTGATGCTAAATTGGTAACAACTCAGTTGTTGGGTTTCTTAAAACCCAATCTCATTCACCTCAATACCCTTTGCTGGTGACAACTCTGTGAAAATCATGCTTGCAGAAGAATCACTTTCAGGTTTAAATAGTTGACAAAGACCTATTTTTAACAATTTCTACTTTCTGTGGAAAAAAAATTAGAGAATTAGAAAATTAGAGAAATCGCAATATCCAATTTCACTAGGCATCGCCGTAGAATGTATGAATGACCTTGGAGAAAGAAGGGAAGAGTTGCTGCTTAGGAAATAATCAGACAAGAGAGGCAAGAGCCTGCAGTTGTGTAGCAGTCAGAAAGAAACTTAGGAAGGACACAGCCTAATGGATCAAATAGTTAAAAGTAGAGGTGGGAAGTTTGTGCCTTCAGATTTACAAGGTTTTGTTAATGTAGCCCCACAATAAAGTAGAATTAGTTCAACTTGTAATGTTTCTTGTCTGGTTTACCTGGGAGGCTTCTCAAATGTTTTCTCCTCCCAAAGAAGAGGTTTTCTACCATAATTCTTTCTCTAATATTTTTTTAGGTAAATTTATTCTTCAAGGGTCGTGGAATGATATTGCTAATTCACCTGATTGCACAGCTTCTTACTGTTTAAGTCTATGTCATAGATGCTTGAAGAGCTGGCCCTCTCAATCAGTTGACTTTTTTCATATTTTCAAAGTAGAGTTAATGTGACTCTTCAAAGTTACTGTTAAGGTTAGCTGTATTTCTTCTATAACTTCATCATTTCTATGTTACCTCTACCTTAATAAAGTTTGGTACTGTACTATTGAATTTCTACTTCTGACTACATTGCTGTTGCTGTTAATACTCTTGTTAATAGCCAATGAACAGAACACAGACAAAGATATAGTTACCTCCTGAGAGTGATTTTGAGTGCCAGTATTGCCAGTGTGATGTTTGCTTTGCACACAACGCCTTGGGGCTATGCATAAAATCACTTGATAACCAAAAACTATGCATGCAGAAGAAATTTGAAGTACCAGAATTAGACCATCACCCCCATTTAATTCTGCAGCATTAAGCAAACAATTGTTTTATTGCAAATCTTTTTAATTAAACATTAGTCACACATTCTCCCCAGCCCTTGCTTTTCCATGTTAAACCCCCAAATCCTAGGGGAAAAGAAATGGTAACAGAAGCCTGGATGTTACATGAATAGTATAATTAGGCACTAGGCTGGCCTTAAGAAAACGCTACTCAAATAAAAGATTAAAAACTCTGCTCTTTTTGCTACAATGGTTCTCAGCAAGGCTTGCCACATTCCCACCAAGGGCAAACTGGCACAAAGTGTGTGTGTGTGTGTGTTTGTGTGTGTGTGTTTGTGTACATGATATATGTAGTAACCTCTGTCTGCAAACAGCAATTCAAACATGCA
>JANHJO010010554.1:4986-15250 GCA_032468235.1 Pseudoxyrhopus heterurus
GAGTGTAATGGGAGCCATCAAAAGGAGACAGAGTTGTCTTTCTTGGGAAATGGGGCTCTGTAACCCAGCAATCCCCAAGCTTTCTGGCTTGGTTGACTGGCAGGGGGAGGAGGGAGAGGGGAGGGTTCTGTGTGAGCGACAGGCATGTGTGCAAGCAGGTACATCTGCCACTTGCACAAGTAGGGCTTTGCACACACATATCCTTGTCTGCCGGCCTCTTGTGCGCCCTGGTTCCGAATGGGCCATGGCCCAGGAGTTGGGATTCCTGCTGTAACCCCAAGTAGCCCAGAAATTTCAGAAGCATTTCTTCTGAAATAGGTTCCTAGTTCTGATTTATGTCTAAAAGATTTGCAAAAACCTCTGGTTGTAAATAAAAGTTTAAAATACAGTGTCTAAAAGAAATCTCTCAACGATAAATTGCATGTTCTACTTCGACTGAGCTGCTCTCATTTATAGGAAAGGAAAGGGGCTTTATTGCTCCTCTAATATGGCTTTAGCTGCACTTTAGACTACTTTATCCTCATTTAAAGTGGCCATTATGTCTACCTTGCATATAGGGCTACAATCATATTGGAACTTGTAGATAGATTGCAAAAGACTAGGCTAGGCTATTAGTAGAGAAAAATTAGTGTCATCATATGATGCTCTTGCTGGGCCAACAGCATTGATTCTCAAACCACGTCCTAAATAGCTTAGAGATTCTCTCCATTGAAATTTAGTAGCTCATACCTTCAAATCATCTCGGGGAGATTTTTCTTGGATATTCTATCTGAATGAATTAATGTGGATGCCTATAATAGAGCAACCTTCTCCATTCTGCTGCTTCATCTGTGTAATGCCCTTCTCAAAGGGATTTGTTTGGCATTGAAATTGTTACCTTTTCAGTACCAGACAAAAACACTCATCTCCTCTCAGCCATTTAAAATTTTTATACTGTAATATAAATCATACTGTAGATTCTGCAGAGAATACTCTTTCATTGAATTGGTTAGTCTGTATTTTAGTATCTTATTTTCACATAAATTGATGTTTGTTTTTTGTGGTTTTACTTTTATCTAACCTACCCAAAGAATGGGTTTATTGAGTGGATTAAATATACAATGAAGTTTAAAAAACAGAAAAATGAACTATGTTTTCAGAATTCCAATCTTGTCTTGCATCTATGGCTATCTTGAAAAAGAAGATTACCATTGGAGTTTCTTGTGAAGATGTTAACCTATATATTTTGTGTTTCTCTTGGCTTTCGCTAGTTCTGTTGATTCACTACAAAACAGATCTTCAGAGTGAATAGGTACTTGTTTTCCTTGCTAATTGTGGGTTGTTTATAAAGTTCCGATCTCCCATTTTGCAAATATTTTTGTCCACTTAGATTGACTTGAAAGTCAATTAATTAAACCAAAAACTATTTTATCCAAGACCAAGTGCCACCTGCAAGTGAAAAACAGAATTCTTAGCTATAACAATACTAATACTCAAGTGACATTTTGCTTGAACTGACCAGTATGCAAGGCAGCACATACAGTATAGCCTTTTTGGAGGCTGGTGTTTCTCTGGTTGCATTGTACATTATCAAGATTGATGGCAACTTTAAATCATTTATTTCTCTCCTGACTTGTACCTTTTGTACAAGGAAAAAAAAATAATAACTTGCACTGCCAAAATGCCAGCCACTTGGAATGGCTACTTATACAGTGCCTCTTTAAAAAAAAACATAATGAAGGCTATATGCATTGGAAGTGTCAGAAAGAGAATGGTGTTTTGGGTAAAAGAGAGTTTTATAAGGAAAGGTGATAGGAAAAGTTAGGCTTTGACATTCTTTCAAGTGATGCTCTTGTAATTACTGTTTATGAGGTGGCAAAGATGTATTTGTGAAAGTTTGCTATTCCATTTTACAATTGTCTCCCTAGAGATCTGAAGCCTCCCTGGTGTCTCACGGGTCCTTTAATTCCCAAAAGAAGATGGCAAGTGAGAATTCTTTCCACTGATCTTTTTCAGTAGTGGTGGCATGGTAACAACCAAGAAGGAATCCCTACCTCTTGAACAGTATGGTTTTTAAATTTCCTGGGTTTTATTGCTTTATCAGCCAAAGACTCTTCCATCTTAGAGCAGTTTGTCTATTGCTCTGCTCTGATACCTGCAAGGGAAATCAGAACAGATGTCAAGAGTCATAAAAGTTTTACATTGACTAAACAGCCTTTATAGAAGAGGTGCCTGGGGCTTCTTCACTTCCTTTACCCTCTTTTACCATTTACTATTGATAGCTTTACCTTAAGATACCTTAGTCGTGATGAAAGGGATAGGTATAAATGCCTTAGATTCATCTTTTTTTTCTTATTGAAAAGGTGTGAATTTTCAAAATTCTACTTAAGCAAAAGGATGTTAAAACTTAAATGTTTAAAAAATATTTAGAAAATAAGAAAAAAAACTTTTCTTCCCTGTTATTTTAGCATTTTTTCTTCACTAAATGCTTTAATTAAATTTCTAATCAAAATCTTTAGAACTGTATTTAAATGAAGACATTTCAGATTCTAATTATACTAATGCTTTGGAAAAGATGCTACTAGATGCCTTTTGATTAGCATTAATAGATATTTAACACATCAATATATGTAATACTTCTTTCTTACCACTGCTGTAGATAGGAGACAGAAGAATGGTCAATTTTTTTTAAAAAAGTGCACTATTTTAAATGGAAAAATCAACTTTGTTTCTGGTTATAATGTTTAATAAGCACTAACATTTCTAAAACTAGCAAAGGGAATTCTGTATAAAATTCCCTTATAGGAGAAGGCGCCTTCCTGTTCTTCATGAGACATACGTATCTCATCACATTTAAACTTAACTAAACATTTCTGTGGGACAAAATTTACATATTCAGTTGAAAATTCAATCTAATGTCTTTGAATGAAATATATACATGTAAGAATCAGATTGTAGTCTCTGTGTTTTAAAACCTCTAAGAGAGTGCGTTGTGCAGGAAACATACACATGTGCATACCCTCACATCTAAAAAATTCAGTTTCCATTTCAAACTGAACTCATTTCTTTGATTCACTTGTGTTATCATTAAAAGTAAAATTTCCCTCAAATCAAGTTTGACTCTGGTGACTGGATATATTCACATCATTTTCTTGGCAACACTACAGCAGTGGATTATCTTGAATAAATTTGGTTAAGCTGGTATCTCTTTCATTCTTGAAGACTTAATTTCTCTCTGGATTCAGGCAGGGGTGGGTTTCTCCCAGTTCGCACTGGTTCGCCTGAACCGGTTCTTAAGATTGGGCGGGTGCCAGCAAACCGGTTCTGTGGGTTTGTGTTGGAATATATATATATATATATATATATATCTCCCACCCACCTGGACGCTATACCTTCCTTTATCCGCTTTCTTTCCAGAACAGCTGATATGCGTGGCAGTGCACCTCAGCTGTTTTCCGCTGTTACAGGAAGTTGACTTTTTTTAAGTTTCAAGTTTGACATGCGCGCAGCATGCATTTGGCACGTGCACGTGCGGAGTGAACTGGTAGTTACACCGGTTGAAACACACCCCTGGATTCAGGGCAACATACCTCTATGAGGTATGTTAGAGTTGCAATAGGACCAATAAGCACAAATGGGTCTGTTGCCATATCCAACTAATGAGCACTCTCCTATATCTAGTTGGGCATTTGAGACATGGAATGTTGCACAAAGATTACCTTGCCATGATGCAGTAGGGCTATTATAAGGTTCCAGATGTGGGTTTTTTTAAACTTCCAGTTCTTCTCTGAAGCCCTGAAATTACTTGGTGGTATATTATCCAAGTTTCCAATTCTTTAACTTTGTGTAACTTTGTCAATATCAGACTAATTTGATGTCATAGGTGAAGAAATATATTCACTTTTCTTAGTTTTTATGTATTTCACTCATGACTGAGAGTGAATGGGATGAGGAGGGTTCCACAGACTTAATCTTGTCCATTTTCCAGGTATGTTTAGATCACAAACCTTAATTAAAAGAAGAGTAACCCATGTATCTGTGTCATCAGACTTGGGGAGACTGACTTAAGTGCAGAAAGATATTAGCCTGGGAGCACAGAATGCCCGTGAAAGAATTTAAAACTACTTCAGCAGTATCAGTGCATTAGCATTTTATTGGACTGTGTGATAAAGTAAGTGCATTGATGATTATTAGTATTTCTAATTGTTTTTTACTGGGTTTATCAACAAAGCAATGGATTAAAAGTCCTCCTAGTCTCCATCAGCATGTCAGTGCATCAGTCATTCATGTAAGTGCTTAGATCATAGAATTTTGTGAGGCTGTTGTCTCTCTATTCCTGCTTCTGATGCTTTGACATGAACTGAACTAGGTGGATCAGTGAAAATATCAAAGTTAGGAGTTTCTGTGGTAGAGGAAATGGGAAAAATACCAACTGATTTACTTTCTCTTTTTTTTAATACAAAAAGTGCATTTTAGATTCAAATTGTTTAAATATTCCATAATTATCAACAATGCCATGATTTAAAGAAAGTTGAAGACAAAATGCTGGAAACAGCTATTTTAGGGGTGAGATCTCATCTTATATCAGCAAGTGTAGGTATTGTAATGAACTTCAAAGCATTCAAAGGGTGAATTTTGGAGTAGGGATAGATATACATTTTCCAATCATGCCCAGATCCCCCGCTCTTATGATCCTTCTATGCTGTATTGAAAGATCTAAATATGGGTTTATTTTTTATTCTGCCTTAATTATTTTCATAAATAACTCAAAGTGGTGAACATATCTAATACTCTTTACTCCTCCTATTTGCCCCACAATATCAACCCTATGAGGTAAATTGGGCTGAAAGAGAGGGACTGGCTCAAGATCACCCAGTAAGCTTCCATGTTTAAGGCAAGGCTAGAACTCACAGTCTCCCAGTTATGTTGCACAGAGTCGAGGCCCTGAGTGCTCAAGATTCCGAAACTTGTGGAGGATTGCAGACATTCTTAGCTGGAATTTCAGTTCTCCCCTCCCCATCCATCAATGTCCATGATTAAAATGTAGAACACCAGAAGATATCTTGGTTTTCAGAACCCAGGTTCACTGCCATAAGGCATTGGTTTGATCTTTGTCATTTATGAAGAATTTTCAATTTGATGTGCACTACAAGAGTTTCTTAAATATTTTCTTGTGTGGGAGTTGCTTTCCTGTGACTGTTTCCATTATATCTACTATAACAGTTAAATAATAAGGCACATAATTGGAGGCTGAACTTTGGAATTGTCAATTTTTGTGGTCAGTCCCTAGAATGCCTATGTTAGGGTTAGGGTTAGGCACCCCAAAAGTAGCATCCCCAAAATAATGCCCTTATTGATTTATTTTGGTGGCTTCTTTGTCACTTCTAACCCTAAATGGCTTACAGTTAAAAGAGGTACTTCAGACAAAGTGTTGGTATGAACAAAGCACCTCTCCTCGAAGCATTAAAGTAGCTGTGTCCTCTAGAAGCTTTTGTATAGCTGTTTTGAAGGTAAGAGTGATAGCTGAATTACGATTTGTACCCAGGTCACCTTAATCCAAGTCCAGACATATCTCCTATTTGCAGTATGATATTGAAATATATTTGATTCTTGGACCTCTTAAGTTTAGGCAAGACATCAAATATACCCTTCTTATAGCTTAATTTAATCTTGAATAATTTTCTCCATAATAGGATACAGATGTAAATTGATTTTAAAGCCCTAGAAGCTCATAGTCACACTTTTTGTATTTTTTTTTCTCATTTAAGACAGGATAAATTAAAACATGCACCAGAAATACAAACCATTGCCTATAACATGACTCCTTCACAAGTTATTTATTTCATATAATATAATTTCTTTTTAGAATACCCACAACATAAAATATTTTCCCTGCCTCCCTTCCTCCGTCCCTCTATCTTCTGCTCATTCAGGCACAGATGTCTGAGACAATTCAGAGACATCCTAGTGCTAAGCCCCAATTCTTTAAGAGCTTTACAACAATGATTCTAAAGGTCTCTGATTCTAAAGGTCAGATCATGGAATGATAAAAAAGGAAGCCAGACAACAATCATTCTCAAAAGTGGCAGACATTCATTGTTGTTTGGGGTGAAGGTAGGGTATTGGCTCTGTGATTAGCAAATATTGTGAAATACTCCCTAGAGGTCGGCAGCCTGAACTTCAGTATTGCAAAGATATGAACCATACAATTCTATTCGTTTATAAGAAATAACAAGGGCCCTCTTTATTTATATTTTGCTTTTTAGAGTGCAAAGCACATAGAAGTAACAAAAGGGATGATTGGCTTCTGATAATGCTGATGTCAGTGCTCTTAGATGGCTGCATTTGTTTTTAAAGAAATGGAAAATTAGGAAATAAAAATGTACTGAATCCACCAGTATTTGTCCCTTCTTTCAGTATACACAAAGATCTCTTTCTTTGCAGAGAAATTATTCTTGCTAGAATACTTGTAGCTATTTTAGTATGAGGAGTGGACTATAGTGGGAAAGAAGAGATCACCTCCATGCACTGGTCGCCTAAACTTAACGAAATCCTGCCTGCAACAAATAAAAATAATACTAACTACATTTTCAGCAAATAAAACCTGCAATGATTTGGTACCACTCCATAGTTAAGAGAGGGTAAGTTATTTTTATTCAACTTACGGATTTGTTTCATTTGAAAAATCTTTAGTTTTCTCTCCCACCCCCACCCCTAGACTGAAAGCTGTAGAAAATCTAAATATTGTTCCTATCTGTTTTACAAAACACTTTTGTGAAGACTAGTTGGATAAAACTGTGTGTTTTTGCATGCTCAAAATGGATCCTGAGATTATGACCTGTACAAATGTCATAATATACTATTAAAAGTGAATTAATTAAAGTTAATGAATTAGTGAATTATCAATATGAAAAGGAAGTTAGCTCCATCTGGAAATAATAAAAAAAGAGCCACAATGTTTCACTCCAGTGGTATTAACAAGGAATCTTGCGAATCAAATATAAGATCCATCGAAGTCAATGATTCTGCTAGAATGAAGGATAATGGCCTAACTACTTGTTTGTTTATTAAAGAAAAACCTATTTAAATGCTCTGAAAATTGGGAGGTGACATTCAGAAATAGCAGTAAGACTTCCTGTCCTTACAAATTCTGTAGCAAAATACTAATTCTTTTCTGAAATATTTCATTAGCTCTGCTATACAGGTAGTGATGGTAATGTTTGCTATAATCTTCATTTGTCATATAATTCTATTACTGGTTATTAATCTAAGCAAATAAATCATGTTTTTTGCATCATCATGTCCTTTTTCAATGTATTTGATTTCCATCAAGGCACTGCAGGAATTCATTGTTATTTTGACAAGAAGCAAAATAATTAATTCAAGAATATCTAAAGCATACAGAGTACAGTTGGAAGGGAGTTATATTGTGCCATAAGCATAACAAGTTATTAAAGTGAGATTAGCATGCTTACTGCCAGTTGATGTTGATGCTTAGTAGAATTATTAATACTATTTACACCAATAAAATTAACAGGAAATAATCTTAATTAATAGTCTAATTAGAAGAACTGCTGAATATGTTGTCGTATCTGATGCATGATGATGTTATAAAACCTTCTGGCATTTTCAAGTTGGAAGCAGGTGTGGATTCAGTAAAGCTTTTTCCTCCTAATATATTAATTAAGTCAATCATTTTTAATTTTGCAAACAAGATTCATTCTGCACTGACAAATCTGAAAAATAACCAGTATCGTAGTGGAATAATTCATCTTCACTTCTTCCACTCATATTGGTACAGATGCATGGAGAGAGAGAGAGAGAGAGAGAGAACGAGAACACCCATATTGTAGGGTATGCTTGTTTCTTAAAAACATATATTTTTAAAACAACTAGAAAGTTGCTCAATGAATTTATTAAGATATGATTAATCTAGCTACTATTTGAAGTGCTAGTTTTTACTTATAAGCCTCTTTAGCACTAAGGTATTTGCAGGATTACCTGCTCCAACCATTCCATTCACGAATGTTTATGAAGTGGGGAGGCTTATACTGGAAAGCACTTTCTTCTTCTTCTGTGGCATTCATTCTCTGAAACAGCTTCCCTCTAGAAATTAAACTGGGTTCCTTAGTAATGATCTATCTGTCACACTTAATCATTTTAGTAATCTATCACACATAAGAATATTTGCAGATATTCTCATGTCCCAAATATCAGAACCCACATATAGTACTGTCTGAGGGAGTTTGCTTGCGTGGCACTATTGGTAGCTATTTTGGAAAGCCATAGACCTCATATCGACCTGAGGGACCATTGCACATAAAAATAATTTGCTTACAAATGAGATACTATAATGCTAATATCTAATCTGTACTGCCTGCAACTGCGGTTTTTATTACTTAGATCATTTAAGTTGTATCTTTAATGTGACAGTACATTGCATTTACCTCATAGTGGGAAGTGAACAAAATTAATTTGGTTTTCAAGAAAGTCTTGAGATTGCATAGAATCATATGGACATGCTTGGGAGCAAACTGATTAGTGGGTCCATACTGGGGAAAATATGCCAAAATGCTCTACTTTGTACTATAGTTACCATTAGCAAGAAAAGTGAGTGTGACATGGCAAAGTTTTCAATACTTACTCTATTTTCAATACTTACTCTATTTGAAAAGATATGGTGAAATCCTGTATGAAGCAAAGCTAGGAAGAGTGTCAGAAATAAATATTAGTGGCCCTATCTGATGATGATCAACGCAAATGAATATTGTGTCTTTTCATGTTAGAGCAGTAAAAGAGTAAAAATAGGCATGTAAGTGTAAAACCAAGAGAAAAGGATAAGATGTAATATAGCTTGATAAATGGTCTCATGGCATTGTTGAATACAGGCTGGCTCTTGATTTAATTATAAATGAGAAAGTTAACTTTTATCTCATAAAGATGGTTTGGTGTCATGTAGGTAACTATTAATTTGTTTGAAAGTAGGAATCCATAAGTTGAGGATATTTCATGTTAGACTCAATGAATGAAAGACCCGGGGTGGGTTTGGAGGAATACTATGCAGCATTCTGAAAGGATGAAATGCAGGGCAAAAGAAGTTTCCACAAGCATGAATGGGTATAAATGAAACAAAATACAAAAGAAATTGATGGCGACTCCAAAATAAATGTGAATGTGGACTGCCTGTGTGAAGCCATTTAGAAAAAGGTCACCCATAACTCTGTTTAAATGTATACATACCAAAGCAAGAAATATTATTCCAGACATGTAATAGATTTGATTGAGAGAATTAGTGAAAGATACAAGACTGATGAAAAGTTCTGGATGCCGGAGCTTCTTTGGGAGGGCAGTGTCAAGAGTGGATCTTCAGAAAAACATTTAAAAAAGGAAAGAAATGAGTGAAAGTAGAATGACTACAGATAGAAAAGGTACAAGTACAGTGGTACCTTGTTACTCAACTGCTTTGAAACTCATCATATTTGGTACTCAACACATTTTGACATGAAATTTTTGTTCTAGTACTCATTGTTTGTTTGGTACAAACTAGAACATGTCAGTCTAAGCTGCTTTGTGACTCACTATTCCTTACAGCAAACAATTGTTTGGTACTCATTGTTTTTGGTATTCTTTCTTTTTTTTAAAATATTTTTATTAAGAAAAAGGATTAAAAATAACACAATTTATAACACACAATCTCTTCCGATATGTATTTACTGTTACATAATTTTACGCAGTGGGTAACAAGCATATCACAGTTCTACTTTGTGTCTAATATTCTATGTTATATCATAATTTTGGTTTTCTTTTACTACCATTAATCATACAAACTCATTTACATATTTAACATCAATACATCTATACACACTTCCATTTTCTCTAATTTATTCTTTCTAGCTTTTGTTTCTCCTTCTCAACCATATATACCAATTGTTCCAAATTGTATAATAGTCCGAATCTTCTTTGTTTTTTAATGTCATCATTAATCTATTTATTTCCACGCTTTCTAGGATTTTACTAATTATTTTCTCTTCTGTTGGTACTTGTTCTAATTTCCAATTTTGCACGAATATTATTCTTGCTGCCATCAATATATGCGTTATTAAGTATATAGTAGCCTTATCATATTTTCCCAATATAATTCCAAGCAAAAATGTCTCTGGTTTCAGTTCAATTGATTGGCCTATAATCTCTCCTATCCATTTTTGGACCCTCAGCCAATATTTCTTTGCAAGGGGGCATGTCCACCACATATGGAAATACGTCCCTTGTCCATGTCCACACTTCC
>JANHJO010010556.1:0-11583 GCA_032468235.1 Pseudoxyrhopus heterurus
TCTGTAAACTGCTTAGAGAGAGCTGTAAAGCACTGATAAGCGGTATATAAATCTAATGCTATTGCTATTGCTATTGTTCATCGGTGTTCTTAAACACATTAATTAATTATTATTACTAAGGAAAGACCTGTGCATTAAAATGTGTGTATGTGTGAAAATAATGTACAAAAGGCATTACAAAAGGAATTATTTGCAAAACTCTGAACTTGTAAAATTCAAAGACGTGCAGATTAAAATACATGCATATTCTAATACTAACTCGAAAAACAATCCAATTCAATGAAATCAACTTTACAGATTTGGCAAAGAAGAGAGGCGGGAAAAACCCCCAAATGGACAAATTTCTTGATTGCTGCTGGGTTGCACATCTTTCATGAAATGTTCAGAGAAATGCAAGCATCTTTAGGAGCAAATGAATACATCACTTTGGTGACATAAATTGCATTACCCTTTAAGGCTAATGCAAGCATTTGAAATTCTCCAAAACTCCGAGATGTTTAAAAATTCTTTAACTGCCTCTGACGCACAATAACATACTTTTAAATGTTCAGGTATTTCTACACAGACAGCTATTCTACTATTCACAACTGAGACTTTTAAATGTTATTTAGTCATTCTTTTTTTGACTGTAGCCAGTGGGATTTTTTTTTTCTTTTAAAATGCCAGGAATCCCATTCCACTGCTCCTTCCCCATTTTCTCTACTCTCTTTCCAATACTCTTGTCAATTTTGTTTGGACTGTTTGAGGAATTATCAACAATACATTGATAACTGATTGGTTGTCCACATCGTACTAAGTGATAAACTGTTGCACCTTTGTACTGTTTGGGAAATCAATTATTTCAATTGATTCTGCCCGGAATCTGTGTCCTCTGAGCTTTGAACCCTACTACTTCTGGTATTCTTTATGACTAACTCAGCAATGAACTAAATACACCCTGGGAAATGTATTCAATCACATTTCCCACTTATTATGATTTTACAGCGTGAGGCTAAGCTTTAACTTGCAAGACACATTTAAAGGTAAGGCTGGTCTCAGTTACTAAGAGGGCTAACAACATAGAAGAGGGACCAGACTCCATCGAAGGTTACGTTTTTTAGCAGCTTTCTTGGAGACGGGCAATGTGCCCGTGCCAATGTTGCTAACGCCATCCGCTAATCACATTCATGATGTTGCTAAACACAAAACCTCCAGCTCTTGGATGGGCCACATCTGACCACACGTGACAATCCTTCAAAGACGTCCACAATCAGCCACAAGTTAGCCGAGGAGTTCAGAAGGATATCCTTTCCTCATAAGTTCCCACCTCAGAAACCACATGGCCTCCGTCTCTCTCCACTGCCTGTCGTGCAATGAACAGGCGCTGGAGAAGGTGCCCTCTTCGCTACTCCTGGTGGTTTTCATTCCCATGAACCCAGAAGAAATCAACTTCCAAGGTTTCGGTCTCCTCGGCGTTTGAACCCTTGTACCATAATGAGAGGAAGATCTCCACCGAGCCACCCTCCCCAAAGTCTTCTCCCCAGGAAGAGAATCTCCTTACGAAGTTGGTGAGGGCTTCTCCGCAGGGACACGGCTGGTGGGTCTGGAGTGCAGCAGGCTGGAGGTTCAGCAGGAAAGCGGTGAGGAGCAGCAGGACTCTAAGAGTGGGACTCCCCATGGGCTAGACCTCAGCTGGGCTGGAACATGGCTGTTGATGTCAAACAGTCCAAGAGTCAGATCTCGGCAGTGTATCTAGGCCAGGGTAGCTGCCAGCGTGTGTCTCCACCCCCTTCTTCCCTTGCACACCGCTCTACCCTGCCCTGCCCTAACCTAACTAATCTTGCTGGGCTGCATTCTTTGGCTGCTGCTGTTCATGCTGCTGCTGCTGATAAGGACAGCCGGAGTTGTGCCGGGCTGTCCCTGGGAGGCGGGGGAGAGGGGATTTTTCCTCTCTCTCTCTCTCTCTGCCCCGTCCTACCAGGAGAACACGTTAAGTCTGCGGTAGCTCACAAAAGTTGCTGGGTTTTTTTTTTTTTCAATAAAATGTGCTAGTTGTGGAAAAAATAAAAGAGCTGCCAGACGCTTCCTGGTATATTTCCCCCCCCCTCCTCAAATCCGGCATACCTCGACTTCTTCCTGAGGAAATACAGCCCAGCTGAGCTTTTCAGAATCATTTAGAATCATTTCCAGTCTTAAATACTGGAGCAAAAAGGGGAACCGGTGTCCAGGGAGCAATTTACAGAACCATCTTCTCCAGAAGACAGGGGTTGTTCACAAGAGAGGAGAAACCTAAAGGGGTCACAATAGATTTGAATCTACAGATCTCATTTGCAGATACACCTTTCCCTCCCCAAAGCATTGTAAAAACCGTACATTGAGCGATTAATTTCAGGTTGGCATTCAGTGCCATCTCAACATATCCGACCCTACTTTGTCTGTCTGCCACGTATTCCATTTATATTCTTCCCCTGTGCACAGTCAGTGTGATATATAATAAATAATAAATAAATTTATTGTCATTGTACATATATATATATACAGTATACACATACAATGAAATTCACAGATACCCAAGACCAGACTCAAAACCCACACTCATAGCAATCTCCAAAACAGCCCACCAACCAAATTCTCCCCGTAAAAACACAACATCTGCACAACAGACCAAGTATGGTTATTTTTAAGCTTTATCCCCTCCCCTTCCCCCAGCTTTCAGTCACTTTTGACCTCTGGAAGTTCTTGGACAAGCATCTACATTTTTTGTGACTTTTTCAGAAGTTGCCATGCAACATTTCCTAGGAATGAGAGAGAATGACTGGCCCTAGGTCACCCACTTCAGCCTTGTGCCTGAGACAGGATGAGAACTCATAGTCTCTTGGTTTTTTAGGCTGGTGCTTAACGAATTTATACCGGATAAACTCTTACTTGTAACCTAGAACAAGAAAATAGAAAAAAGTGATAAAAATCTATATTTGCCTATTATGTTCAGAGCAGAATTGCCAAATGTATTTTTGAGCAAAGGTCATATCCCTTTACAAGGGTGTAAGCAAATGCATAATTATCTATTTCAATTAATAAATTTCATCTACTAAATTTCCACTTTCATATTATCTCTAAAGGCCCCACCAACTTTAATCTCATCCCACCATGAAAGGGAAATCTTGCATTTAAAGTTCTTTTTAAAAAGCATCAAAAGAACACAGGAAAGTGAAAATTTTGAAAGGATTAGCAAAAGTTCTTAGCAGAGTTTACACATTCTTCAGCTGACAATGTATTCAACCTCTAGCAACATTCTTAGAAAAATTTAGAGACAGCTGTTTGAGCAAAACATATAAGGGAAGCCAAAAGAATTTTAATAAGACTAATAAGAGGCAGCCATGACAGGATAGCATTGAGACAGCAGCCATAACTTAGAGTTAATGTGAATTGGCCCTAATTAAATATCTTACTTGTTCATTCCCTGATGGATAGAAATTATTCAATACCCAATTTATGTCTCACATGTTCCATCATCAGATGCATCAGACTCAGTCCTATAAACACTAGGGAAAAATGAGCTTTTCCAGAAAAGGAACAGAAAATCTATCAAATCTCTCTGTTCCAATGGTAGAAAAAGAGCAAGGCTGCTCACCAAACAGCTTTAGCCTCAGCAACTCTGACTCTCCAACCACAGAGATAATCTGCTCTGTATAATCTAAAGTATTTTGGAGTGATTAATAGAACACCAGAGAAAGGGATATTATTTACTGAGAAAAGAGAGGGGTTGAGATGGTGGTTATTACTTTCCAGTTTTACTCCCCTCAGGAAATACTGCAGAATGGTGGGAATCTCTACCCATGATCTGTCCTAACATTGCACATTTACCAGCCTGGTGAAATGAGAAAGAATTGTATGGTCTCTCCCCTACTTTGAGTGATGGAGAAGATAAAAACGAAGGAGGAGGAGGAGGGGTGGAGAGCCTTTCTAGGTGCACTCAACATTTTTGGGACAGCAAAGTTCACAGAGGCAAGGTGATTATGGAAAGTCATCTGGAGGTAAGCAGGACCAGGATATTCTGCATTTGCCTAGTTTGGGGCAAATAATTTAGGTGGATTCTCCCTCTTTTTTCCATTCAGAATATTGTATATTTTACTTCATGGGTGCCGCTTTGAGATGTTTCCTTATGTGTCCCCAGGAGAAGCTGGGGATTGTATAAAAGGAGCTTGGGGCTACACATGGCCCTTGAGGTTCAAAATCTTCCATTCTTTGGAAGCCGCTCTTGCAGAGTTCTCCTCTTAACTGTAAACAGTAATAGTTGGAAGGGATCTTGAAGGTCATCTAGTACAACCCCCTGCTCTCACAGGAGATCTATACTATTTCTGATAGGTGGCTGTCCAGTCT
This sequence comes from Pseudoxyrhopus heterurus, assembly GCA_032468235.1. NCBI lineage: Eukaryota > Metazoa > Chordata > Lepidosauria > Squamata > Pseudoxyrhopus > Pseudoxyrhopus heterurus. The sequence goes on from JANHJO010010556.1 coordinate 4,360, forward strand.
TTTCCTAAAAGCCTCCAGTTTGGGGCACCCACAATTTCTGAAGGCAATTTGTTCCACTAGTTAATTGTTCTCACTGTTAGGATTTTTCTCCTTAGTTCTAGGTTGCTTCTCTCCTTGGTTAGTTTCCATCCATTGTTTCTTGTCCTGCCTACAGGTGTTTTTGGTAAATAAATTGGCCCCCTCTTCCTTGTGGTTCCACTGTTAACAGTTTAAGATTTCATTGCCTGGCTCGTTTCTTTCCCAAGATTAAAAAGGCATGTTCAGATGCCTCTGAGTCGTCTCCTGGAAATGGCCTGCTTGTAGCCTACAAGGGTTGGGGCAGGAAGTTCATGCCAAATGCCCACAAAGTATTTAGAAACATTTTGTTACACAGGCAAATGGCTCATGTGAGCCATCCCTACTGGGTTAAGAAAAGAAAAAAGAAAAAGAAAACCACTGTACCCATCTTGTCCATTCATCTTTGCAATTGCTACCATCCAGGCAAAAGGTTGTAAGTGTGATTGGTGTTGGTAGGAAAATGAAATTACAATACAGGTATAGTGCTCACAGACTTACAGTATGATCCCAATTGAACCCAAAATTTATGTTGCTAAGTTTGGACCTTGTTATGACCTTTCTTGCCATAGCTGTTAAATGAATCATTGCAGTTGTTAATTTAGTAACCTGGTTGTTAAGTGAGTCTGGCTTCCCCATTGACTCTGCTTGCCAGATGATCGCAAAAAGTGATCACATGACCCCGGGACACTGCAACCGCCATAAATATAAACCGGTTGCCAAGCGACCAAATTTTGATCACGTGACCAAGGGCATGCTGCAAGGGAGGCAAGGGTGAAAAACGGTCATAAGTCACTTTTTTCTGTGCCATTGTATCTTTGAACGGTCACTAAATGAACTATTGTAAGTTGAGGACTACGTGTACAAATCTTTGGCCATGATTTCTGTTTCATTTTTTAGGATTCTACCTATACGGGTAGTTCTCAGCTTACAGCCATTTATTCAGCAACCCATTTGAAGTTACAACAGCTCTGGAGGAAAAGAGACTTATGACTGGACCTCGCACTTATGTCTGTTGCAGCATCCTCACGGTCACATAATCAAAATTCAGTCATTTGACAAACTGGCAAGTATTTACAACAGTTATGGCATCCTGGATTCATGTGATCGCCATTTGTGACCTTCCCTGCTGGCTTCCAAGAAACAAAGTCAAGGGGGAAAGCCTACTTCACTTAATGACTGCATGGTTCACTTAACTGCAATGGTGCACTTAATAACCGTGGCAAAAAAAAAGGTGACAAAATTGGGTGTGACTCTCTTAACAACCTCCTTGCTTAGCAATGGAAATCCTGTTCCCAATTGTGATCATCAGTTAAGGACTACCTGTAGTCGAATTCGTTTTAGAAAACACGTTTTAGAGTGTTCAGGCATTCCTGAGTCTGTTATGAATATTGTGTGGGTGACAAAACTGATCTTCTAGCCTAAGCTTTAGAGAAATAGAGAGGAACTTGTTTTCTTAGAGCAATGGAACTTAATATTAGCTGACTTCAAGAAAGCATCTTAGATGCACAATTACAACTCATCCTACATAAATTGCTCCACATAAAATAATACATTACAATAAAGAAGCCAAATAATACAGGGGTTTAATGTATTTAAAATATTACAGATATTTTAATGTTTTATTAAGTTTATCTTATATTGAACCAAGTCATTGGTCCAGTCTGAACAATGTCTATCTCTAGGTTCATGTCTTCTGTGGTACCCGTTTTTAAAAAAAAAACCTGGAGGAGCCGAAGATTGAACTTAAAGCCTTGGAATGAAAGCTTATCTTTGAAGAAAGCTATGTCTGCTCAATTACAAAGAGTGCTTTTCTTCACCTACCAATGTTACTTATTTAATGCATTGTCTAGTTCAGATCTAGCTGGAAGATAAAAAAAAAAGTAATCTTGAAATTGCTTATTAACAGCCACAGGACAGCAAATTAAGGGGACACATAGGTCCCACAGTCATAATTGTCTCCATTATATATTGCAATATATTGCATTTTTTTTAAAAAAATTGCAAACATGGTTCTTAAATTTCCACATATATGTAATTATATGCAAATTTTATGCAAATCTGTGTCCTTTTTTTGTGCCGTTTCCTCGTGATGCATCCTTCTTATCTGATGATGTGTGGGTGATCACTATTTGTGCAAGGTATGTATATTTTTATCAAAATAAGAACCACACTTAGCTTTTCAGTGGCCTGGAAAAAAATGAGTGAGGACAGAGGAAAGAATTGAACAAGGAAGCACAAGAGCTACATCTGCTTTAATTTAATTGGCTGTTAGAGCCAATTTGGTGTAGTGGTTAATACATCATGCTAGAAACCAAAAGAGACTGTGAGTTTGTTAAGAAAATTGCTGTGCCATATTCATAATTGTAAAAATGACAGTTGGCACATTTAGTGACAGATGGTGACCTAGTCACCTCTCTCCCCACATCACACCACCTTCTGTACTCATCACCCCACTAGCGAGGGTGGAGCCACCCTGAGGCTATAAAAGGGTCACCCAAGCACCCTGACTCTCTGAGGGAATCCAGTCACTATCTACTGAGCTACTTAGTTGGCAACTAGAGGAGATTATTGAGGTAATTGATTAGGAAGGTCAGAGGGCTATATATTTGCTGTGTATATTATAAATAATAGAATAAGTCAAAGATAGAGTGTATTGTTTTATTGTTTTTACTGTAAATAAATATCTGTGTAATACTTACAATTGGCTCAAAGTCTTTTAACATCATTTAGAGATCAATCTGAATATCCATCGATCCTCATCAATTCCAACAGAGTCCTTCTTTAGGTAAAAAGCCAGCTGGGTGACCTTGGACCAGTCACTTTCTCTCAGCCCTAGGAAGGAGGCAATGACAAAGTACTTCTGGAAAAACTTTGTCAAGAAAACAGCAGGGATTTTTCTCAGCAGACACTGAGAATCAGACACGATTGAAAGGAACAAAAAAAAAACCTGACCTTTAAACTGAAAAAATAATAAATACAATTATTTGTTAATATAAGTACTGTCAAAATACTTAATAATTTGTTACACCCAAAGGTGTTGAGGGTTGCGTGAAGATCTACCCTCAAATTGTAACATTGAGCTCCATCTATCAGTCAGCCCCTCCATAAGCCCATATTGCTAAAGTTTTCCATGTGACCAATGTCCATTGGCAAAGATGATTTTAAATTATTCTTCTCTCTCACTTCCTCAACCTTCAAGAACAGTAGTTAGTGACCATTGTTACTGCCACTATTTCCTACAGCAAAAAATATTTCAAGCATTCTTTTCTTGAAATTGTCCATTCTATTAAGAACACTGAAAGTTAATGTCTAAGATAACCGTTAGATAGCGGGATCTTACAGAACAAACTTATCAGAAATGGTGGCAATTGAGGGGTGGAATGAGGGAAATGTCTTAGCTGAGATTATGGTTCTTTGGCAAGGTTTTTGAGGAAAAAGGAATTTATTGAGAAGATGTGATTGAATTAAGCCAGGTAGTCTCAGCTCTTGATGGTATACTGACTTGGCTATCAGGCATAATGAATTGTTACCTTTGTCAAGTATAGTTTTTTAGCTAAAGACCTGTGAGATAGTAAGTGCTTTTAAAAAGTACTGCAGGAAAAACTCACAGTATGAAACTATGATGAGAATGAAGCTTTATATTTTAAAAAGTCTTTGTAGATGACAGCCTTGTTTAGGGGAAAATGTTGGCAGCAAGTCTTCTAGAATTGCATGATAAATTGAGCTGAGTCCTAACACAGGTCACTTGGTGGGTTTTCTGAGAACTTTCCACATCTTTCAAAATGCAAAGTTATTCAAATGAAACATGACATATAAATCACTTAAAATAATTGGCAAGAACAAAGTGGCATTATTATGGTGTTAAATTGTGCGTGAATCTGGTGACTTCATGGATCTTGTCTGGATTCTGGCAAAACATTAAAGTTTACTTTCATCACTGCTAAAACATCTGCATGCTTGCCCCTGGGCTGTTACGTGGATGAGTGTGAGACCTTGCAGCATGGAGAACAGGAGCTCCTCCTGATGGACTGAAGGCATCCTCCCAAAACTTTTATGACAAAGGACTTCGACAGCAAACCTTTGTGGCAAATTCAAGGCTTTGTACTGTACGAAGATCCTTATTCTATCTACAGATAGTCCTCAACTTACAACCATTCATTGATTCCCAAGAAGGAGAATGAAGCCCTGTTAATTTTGATTATCTTGATTATCTGGCCTTTAAGCAGTCACCATTTGCTACACCACTCGGGGTTTTTTTCCATATTAGATGTGCGGACACTTGGAACCGATAGTAATAGAAAGATATGTGACCAGTATATACAGTATCTATGCTGCCTAAAGTGCATGGATAGACAGCCCTTTTAAGGGGTCTGCAAAGACACTCTCACTTTAGGTAGTTCATGTATCATTCTTATTCCATGATCTAGTTTCCTCCCATAAACAAACAACTTGCCTTACTGAGTTATTTCATTATCTAAATGTCCCACTGCCATATGTCTCACCTAGAACGCTAGATACTGGGAGAAAGGTTTTTCAGTCCTTCCGTTTTGTTTTCCAAAGGTATGAATAAAAAGCCAAACTGACTTCTCTTCAGTTCTACAGTATATAACCAGAGAAGCTTTTTATTCATACAAAAGAAGGGCAGCCATGGCTTCAAGCCACAGCTCTATTTCCATAAGAACCATGTGCATAGCAGGTTTTCGTTTTTTTCTTCCTTTTCCCAATTATCAGCTTTAATAGATAGCGTTTCAAACTCTATAATAACCCTCCTTAACAAGTTACCCTTCAGATGCATTGAACTGTAGCTCCTCTCATTCACGACAATAGATGAGGATGCTGGAAATTGTAATCCAATGCATTTGAAAAACTCTTTACAGAGACAAAGTCCTTCTGCAGATCATTTAACCTCATTGGCATCACCTGAGGGTTCTCTTCTCCCAGGGGTGTCTATCCGTCCAATTCAGTCTGGCAAGTTGGGCATACTACAAGCCCTGTCAGCCAACTAATGTGGCATAACCTCTGCCCTCTGGAATCTTCTCATTTCAAAGTTGAGGATGACCCTGATCTGTTGGCCTTCAAAAAGGCCTTGAAGACCTGGTTTTCTGTCCAGGCCTCGGGCCCCTGATGTGTGAAGGACCCCGTTTCCTGGCTTTATGGACATCTATGATGACATCTTTTCTCAACTGCATTTAGTTGCATTTAGTTTTGTACTATGTTGTAATGGTTTTGAATGGTTTTATGATTGTTTTCCACCCAGAGTCACTTGTTTGAGATGCGAGGCTATTGAAAATGGATGGATGGATGGAGTCAAATACCTGGGTAGGTACTTCTCCAATGGAGTACTCTGATTTGGGGATGTGGTCCCCAAGTTGGCTCACCAGCTACTGATTCCGTTGTGCTTTTTGTGTTTTTGTTTTTCATTCCAGATGATTTTGTTATCACCCAGACTTCCAATATGGTTGTATTTTCAAATGTTTATCACAAGAGATTTAGCATGAAGATGTTAATGTTGACGATGATTCATATACACCAATCTTACTGAATTATAAAGAAAATTGAAATCTTACATGATTTATACTGAGGGTTTATAGTAGTATGTAAAATTTCAGGACTAAGATGTCTAGTGTATAACTAGAAGAGCAGCAATCAAAAATATATTAATATGCAGTAATGGCCAAATTGCAGATTATGTAACAGAGAAAGATTTATTCCCTCTTCCCAAACCTATTAACAATTCATACTTATGCCCTGAAATCTACATAGTTTTCCTGTTCTGAATGCAGATAGCAATTTTAAAAATGTATACAAAATGTGTATGTTGTGAAAAGACTATAAATGAATGTATTATAATGGGGAAAATTGCTTGCAAATTGCTTGTTATGGTTTTAAGATAGGAATTCTTTTGTACAGGAAAGAAAGTGGAAGTTTTAGTGAAAATTACTGATATTAGTGAGAAATAATTCTATAAAGTTGTAAAATGTGTGGGCGGGGGGGTGTTGGAGCATAAACAAATTAGCATAGTGGAGGCAAATGGAAGAGCAAAGAATAAGACTTTGTATCAGAAAAAAACATTGAGTCTTTCTGATAGAATCTAGTCAAACTCTATAGGAGGAAGCAAAGCAACTAGAAGAACTGCTAGAAGAATGCAAGGACACATCAACACATCAAAAACTAAGAAGTCAAACAAGTGATCCTTTGAAGACTGTTGACTTCTTGCAGTGGTATGTCTTTAGGGATCAGCTTCAGCATCTGGAGCTGGGTGAGGCCACTGGTTGGTATGTTGTTTCAGTCTTAGAGGCTCTTATGACAAGGCCTATTAACTGAAGGAATTGCCATTTGCCTATTGCCAAATTCCTGATACGGAGACATCTAGAAGATGGCCATGCTGCCCTGGAATGATTTCTGGTTTGGAATCTGGGACATCATGCATCACCTGATGTTTATAATGTAAGCAATGTTAAAGAAACATGGAATTGGAATTGGAATTGGAGGTGGAGGTAGAGGTGGATCAAATATAAGGCTAGAAGAACTCAGAGAAGGGAAATAGTTGGACTTAGTAGAAATAAGAAGACTACTCTTCTCCAAGTGAGAAACCAAGGGACTTGCAGATTAGGGTTCCCAAACTGAGATCTAATAGCAAGCTTCTTATGGACTAAGAAACTGCAAATGAATTATTAGGTGCAACCCATCTGTGACTGAATGTAATGTAAGAGGAGTGAAAGCAGAAAGGTTTGTGAAAGTGGGAGCTGGAATTATGAGTAATAGGGAGAAAAAAGACTGAGAATCCCTCTGGGCCTGACCACACAATACTTTATTGGAAATGGGTAGAAAAGAGGATTGAAAGATAAGGATTGTGCTGAGCAAAGATAGATAGGGCACAAGGCATGAGAAAGACTGCCAGTGGGGAATTAGTTGGGTTACTTAAGACTGATCCTTACTTCTGATCTAATGTCTTGGTTCCAAGAACAGGAATGCCATAACTTAGAAGCTCTGCTATTAAATGCCAGACCTGACTATAATTAAGTTTTTCTTTATCCACAGTCTTATCATGGCTGAGATAATAGGCATACAGTGGAACTCAGTTCATGAGCACAATTCATTCCATAACTTTGGTTGTGAACCGAGTTGGTTGTGAACTGAAACAAATTTTCCCATTGGGTTGTATGG